>BDDC01000266.1:62996-80232 GCA_001662425.1 Chlamydomonas sphaeroides | reverse complement strand
AGAAGGAGAAGTGTCAGGACTAGGAGCAAGCAGGGCACACTCTATGGTTGAGCGAGCGCGGCGACGGGTGGGTGCTGCGGCCTGCAGGGGAAGAGAGAAGGGGCTGCGCCATCGTCGTGTGTGTGAAGGGCGGTGGGGCTGGGGCCCGGTTCTGAGCAGAAAGGCGGCGGCATGTGCCGAGTGGGGCGCGGCGGGTGGGGTTGGGCGCAGCCGCACGTCAGAGGCGGCTGGTGGGTGGGCGGGGCGCCGGCAGCTGGGGACCGGCGCCCTGGGGCCGGGGGGGGCCCGTGCCGCGAGGGCCCAGGCACGTGCCGTACCGGTGCCGTACCGAAGGTGCGTGGTCCCTGCCCCTGCCCTGCGGCCGCAGGTACCGGGAGGCGGAGCTGCTGCACGCGCGCTGGGCCATGCTGGTGGGGTGGGGGCTGCCGCGGCGCAGTGGGGCGGGACGGGGACCGGGAGCGGCGGGGGCGCGTGCGGAGGCTCGCGCCGTGCTGCCGTATTCTGCTTGCCGGCCGTGCACCTTGCACGCGCTGGGCCATGCTGGTGAGGGCTGCGGAGGCCAGGGCCGGTGGCCGGCAGGGGGCGCCCCCACGGCCCCTGCCCGGCGTGCGTGGCTCTGCGGCCGCTGCCCTCTGGCCGCTGCCAGCGGACCCTGCGTGATGTGCACGCGCCCCGGACCCAACACCCAGGGCGTGGTGGGCTGCTTGGTGCCCGAGGCTCTGGCGCTCAACGGCGTGGAGCTGGGGGAGCCGGTGTGGTGGAAGGTGCGCGTGCGGGCTCGGCTGCAGGGTCTCGTGGTTTTACGGGTTTTAAACGCTGTAGTGTTTCTCGGGCAGGGGGTCCGCGGTGCGTGCTGCGTGCTGCTGGACCTAGGGGAGCCGGTGTGGTGCAAGGTGCGTGTGCGTGGAGGCCTTGACAAAGAGGCAGGGCCCCAGCAAAGAAGGCCGACCGCATGCTATCCCCGCAGGTGGTCCATTGGGACCGCGACCACACCGCTGCGAGGCGGCACGCCCGAGCCCCATCCCAGACAGGCCTCACGTCACCCCACCCCCCCGCCCACGCACCAGGTTGGGGCTTCCAAGCTCAACTCCGACCTCACACTCAACTGGGGCGGCATCGAGGTGAGCCGCTGCACCGAGCGATGACGCGATGCTGCCGGGAAAGGAAGTGTTTGAGTCCGACGCAACGTTCAAACTGACCGACCATCGCACCGGAGAGAGCGGCGGGCCTCGGGGCGCACTGCCGCTCGCCCGCTGCTGCCGAGGCGCTGCCCCCCAACTCAATGCAAACGGGCCCCACCTGCGTTCGTGGCTCCTCGCGCCATGGTGTTTCCCCGCCGCCGCCCTCATGCCCGGGGCTTCCCCGGGCAAGCAGGGCACCGGCCTCACCGCCGTGCGCCAGGCCCTGACACCGTCACACGTGCCCCACGTGACATGTGCCCCCCCTACCTGCCCTACCCCGCCCCTGCCCCCCCTTCTCCCCAGGGCTTCCGCATCGCGGGCAAGCAGGGCATCGGCCTCATCGCCGCGTGCCAAGCGGTGCTCATGGGGGGGCCCGAGTACGCGCGATACGTGGGTGAGCCGGGGGAGCTGATGGACGCGACACAGCACCAAGCGTGCACCGACCGTGCATAATTGTGTGCGGCAGAGCACGGCGAGCTGCGCCTGCGTATGCGGACATCTGCAACACCTACGGCACAGACACGTACCGTCACACCCATGCTCCCCCCGCCCACACGTTGATCACGTAACGGCGGTGCATCTGTGCAGCGTGTGGTAGACTTGTACGGGGCTGCGGACACCCGCGACTCCAGCCCTGCGCCAACCCCTGCTTGCAGGCATCCGCTCGCTGGAGCCGGTCGGCGTCTTCCTTCCGGGTGGGGAATCGGTGGGGCGAGGGGCGAGGGGGAAGGAGAAGAAGAGAAGACGTGCGTGTTTGGTAGCCGTGCCGGATGTGCAGCTGGGCACTAGGTTCCTGAACGGGCTGGTGGTGGGGTATGTGTAACCGTGGTGCACCGCGCGCGTCGAGTCCAGTCGCGTGTGGGGGTTTGGGCTCCCTTGCCGCGTTCTTCCACTGGGCACAAGCCCCTCTGCCCCACGAGCACAAACCCCAGAGCCGCGCCGCCTGCCCCACCCACGAATCAGGCGTGCACAACTACCGGGGCGGCATTGGCCACGAGCCCCATCGTCCCACGGGCACCAACCCTGGCGCCACCCCGCCCCGTGGCCCCCTCCGGCCCCTTCCAGGCGATACGAACTACCCAGGCGGCACGCCCTTTGACCCGCTCAACTACGCGTCCAAACCCGACGAGTTCGTGGAGCAGGTACTGCAGGATGCGCTACGTGTTGGGAGAATGACATATCAGTGTTGTCTAGTAGCATCCTCAGGATGAGTCGTGGACGCGGCAGCGGATTGCCAAGCCCTGCGCAAGCCATGCCATGCATCACTGCCGCGATAAAGCAGCCAAGCCCGCACCAACTGCCACCAACTGCCGCCAACCGCCAACCGCCGCCAGGCGGTCAAGGAGGCCAAGAACGGGCGGCTGGCCATGGTGGCGATGGCGGGCTTCTTCGCGCAGGCCGCAGTCACACGCCAGGTGCGGCAGCTGGCGTCCTGCACGCCCCGTGTGCTCCTACCTGCCACGCGTGCGCTAGCGGCGCGAGGGTGCTGCCCGCGGCGAGCTTGTCCGCCCGGGCCGCAGCCGATGGCGCCAATTGCCCCCACCCGCACTCCCATGCCTCACTGCACGCGCAGTCCTACGCCGACGCCGGATCCCACCGCGGCCGGAGCCGCTGCCCGGCCGTCATGCGCGCCGCCGCCTCCCCTTCCCGCATGCCGCCTCCGTGGTGTTTCGCCTCCATGCGCTGCCCCCTTGCTGCTCTGCCCTTCCCTTTCTCTCCTATGCGCCACACCCCGCCCTTCCCTTTCCCCAGCCAGCTAGGGCCCGGCTCGTTACCTGCTCGAAACGTGACCACCGGTCTGCAGGCCGCCGACAGGCGGCAACGATCAACCGCAGCAGCAGCAGCACACGGGCGAGCACCCAGGACGTCGTTGCCCCCGCCGCCCTGCTCCTCCCTCGCAGGGCCCTGTGCAGAACCTGCTCGACTTCGTGGCCGACCCCGCCAACAACAATGTCTTTGCTTACCTGGCCAGGGCGGGCCAGTGATGGACGGCGGGCTCAGGGCCGTGTCTCGGGGGCCCGCAAGGCAAGGTGCGAGGGCTGTGACGCGGCCCGGAAGCAGCTTTCCCGGCTCCTGTCCTCCGAGCGCTTGGCGGTTGGCCCGCGCCCAACCGTGTGGCGGTTGGCCAGCGCGCGCCAACGAGGCGCGCGGCGGCGCTGCGGCGGAGGACGGCGCAGGCGGCGCTGCGGCGGAGGACGGCGCAGGCGGCGCAGCGGCGGAGGACGGCGCAGGCGGCGCAGCGGCGGAGGACGGCGCAGGCGGCGCAGCGGCGGAGGACGGCGCAGGCGGCGCAGCGGCGGGGGCAGCAAGCGGGGCGGCTGTTGGCGGGGGCTGCCATTGCGGGGCGGCTGTTGGCGGGGACTGCCATTGCGAGTTGCGTTCTTTTTGGAGCAGCAAGTGGCGGCCCAGCTCCCAGTTGTCGCGTGGGGATAGGGGGGAGTTCGAGTCAGGTTGCATGGTTTGTCGCGCCGTGTGTTATGTTGGCAGACGAGAGGAGCGGGCGGGACGCCGTGGGCGGCGCAGGGTCGTGGGCGGGGGGCGCGGGTGGCGGCAGGGGCCGGGGGCCTGGGGCCGGTGTGCCTCGCACGCTATGGCCTGGGGCCGGGGCCAGGGGCCGGGGGCCAGAGGCCGGTGGCAAGGGGCCGGTGGCCAGGGGCCGGTGGCCAGGCCTCGCCGCCGGTGTTCAGCAGATCGCGAGGCGCAGAGACTGACTGTCACTGTAGGACCCGCGTGGGAGTCACGAGTCAGGGACTGGCTGGATCAGGACGGCGCCTCCTGAGCAGGATCGCTTAGCGGCGCGTTGGGACGCAACGTCTATGTATCTTCGTGAGTTGTACTGTTAGGCGGGACGAGGGTCCACCCCTGGTGGCTGGTACACAGGTGGCTAAAGCACATCCGACCCTGTAAGGCGCGTTGGCAAGCAAGATTTAAAGCAAAGATTTTGCGGAGGGGCAGAGCCGGTGGTCAGAGGGCAGCCGGGAGCATGCGAGGGGCCTTCTAGCCCTCGTGGCCCCGACGCCGCGCCCGCGGCCCCAGCCCTCGCGTGCTCCTTTCGATGACTGCAGCCCGAACTCCGCAGCCGCCACCGCTGCGCTCCGGCTCCAGCTCTGACACGCGTGCGCCCTGCTGCGCCGCACGGCGTGGGGCGGCTGCGGCAGATATTGCTGCCGGGCCCATGAGGGCCCGTGTAGGCCTCCCGGTCGGGCAGGGGGCTGTTCTACAGAAGAAGGCGAGGCTGTCGGCCCGTGCGAGTGGCTGAGAGCCAAGGGGCCGGGGCGGCGGTGTCTCGGCCGGCGCAGTGTGCCGCGTGCTGACGTGCAAAGCGGCTCTCGAGGCGCCCCACGGTGCCGGTGGCGACGTGTTTGGGCCTGTGTGGGCTGCCAAAGGTCGCGCCACGGCGCGTCTTCAGCACAGCACGGCCCGGGGGGGCGGCCGTCATCGGCGTCGAGCTCCTAGGGGACACCTCCATCCCCACGGCTCCTCCACGTTGTTTGTCATGAGCTCATGACGCACTGCGGCCGGCCCCGCCTGGTGGCGCCGCTCGCCGGAGGGTCATCACCTGAGGGACCGGGGCGCTGCGTGCGCCGGCACCAGGGCCAGGCCGGGACAAAACAGACACACACATTCTACCTAACACTGGAACACACATATGCAAACGGCTGGACGCATGGACAGCACGCAGTTGCACCGCCGACACGGAGGAGCAGGCGTGGCACGATGCCTGCCGGGCACTGCTTGCTTTGCCGCCACGGGAATGAGGTGGCCTGCGTAACAGTAGGCGCGTGCGCCGGCTATGCTCGCGTGGAAGCAGGGAAGCCCGTGAAGCGTTGGCGCCAGCGGGTTGCCACGCAACGGCCAAGTGCCAAACACAGGTGTGGCGGGCGCGCCGCCGCAGTCCGTGCGTTGCGGCTAGTTGCAGCGTTGCCGTACTTGAGCCCCAGCGTGCGATGAGTTGGGTTCCAGCAACTATCGGCGGCTGCAACTCAGACATGCTGCGGTCTGCTACAAAGGTGTGGTGTCGGCGCGCGGCCGCAAAACTTGACACCGTTGTTCCTGCTCTGTCCTGCACGGCAGGTGGACGGGCTGCGCGGGTTATGCTCTCTGACGTACCATGGCCCCGTTCTGGTCGCAGGCCAAGCTACTGAGAGCTATGGGAGGCGCGGCCCAACAAGTGTGGGCCTTCGCGCCCCAGCTTCAGCGGGACGTAGGGGTTGTACGCTCAGGACGCACGTGCGCGCACCCATCACAACGCGCTCGTTACTGGGCTTGGCGCACACTGTGCTGTCAATATAGCTACTGTGTGCATTCTCGGTCGTCGTAACACAAAATGGAGCATAAGTCCGCTCCAGCATGAGGCGCCTCTTGCAGAGTGCTTCCCTTCGGCAGGCGCCTGAGGCTACAACTGGACGCGACTCTGCAGAAGAAGCACGCCCAAAGAAAGGGCTCCTCGCAAAGCTTCATTCCCGGTCTTCGCAGCCCAGCAGCCCACGCCCTGCAGCTGGGACTGGAGCCATAACGGAGCCTGGACAGCAACCGGCCGCAGCTAACGCGAGCGGCCGGAGCGGGACTGACACAGCCCCGGAGTTCAGCCCGGGTGCAAGCAGTGCGCCGTTGCTAATTCTGCCTGCCATTGCAAGCATAAACCAGCAGCATGCAATGGCGCAACCAGGGGCACGCGTTGAAGCAATGCGCAGCGGTCCCGTTGCCGCTGCGACTTCGCACGCTGCCGACGTCGCTGATGATGGCGACACCAGGCCTTCGGCCTACGTCTCGTGGGACAGGTGTGGCTGCAGCGGCGGACCTGTGCCGGCGACACATGCAATTCCATGTCCTTTGTCGCCCCTGTCTGCGGCGCTGTGATCAGCACGGTCACATGAGCCACAGCCTATCCCCGGAATTCCCATCGGGCGTTCCCGCCGCGCACGCGGTCCTCGCCCAGCCTCTGCTCCCGGGACGCCGGTCCCGGACTGCCCCGGGGCGCCGCTTTGCAGCCGCGCCGACGCCCCACCAGCCGCGTCGCTGCTCCCGGCAGCTGGCAGCCATATTGCAACCATAGCACGTGCCAGAGAGAGCAACTCCAGCCATCCTTGTTCCCCTCGGTGGCTCCTCTCAGGGGGGCACGACCCCCAGCTCCCAACCCGTGCCTCCAGCCCACGCCCGCGCCGCCCGGTCCGCGAGAGCACGCCTGCCTTAGCTCGCCGTCCAGCTGCGTAGCGTGACGCCACAATCGCTAGCTGGAGCTCCGCTACATGTTGAGCTGCGCTAGCCCATGCGGGGCGGAGCGTGACGTGCTGGCTGGCCTCTCGGCCTCCGGCCGAACGTCTCGCCACCCCGCCGACATCCCGCCTCGCGCCTCGCGCCGTGGCCCGCCCTCACAGCCTGCCTTGCGCCTGCGCCCACACCGACCACCACCCCCTCTGCTTAACAGGTACCTCAGCCCCACCGGCCACTCGCTGCAGTACATGAGTAATGTGGACCATGGTGGCGACCCGACCGAGGTACTTGGGGCCGGCAGTCCTTCTTGAAAGCCGGTTTCAACGATTACATAGAAAGCTGATATCAGTTACTACATGTACTATTGATCATAGACTGCTTGGCGGCTCTTCTGGAGCATTGTGGCAAGCACAAGGGGATAGCTGGCCCTGGGCTTGCCTGAGGCAGGACGGGGTCGAAGCGGGCACCGTGCACCGCTTCGGCCCGCGCACTCGCGGATGTCGCTCGTACCTAGCGGCGTTCTTGCCTTGCTAGTGAGCTTACGGCCTGCTGAGACGGCTGCTCGCAAGGCAACACGTCCTGTTTTGCTCTACGCCCAACCGACGCAACCCAGGCCGCCGAGTTCTCCGACGGGCTGCTGCTGCTGCCGCCGGACCACGCCAGCCGCCAGCCGCCCGACGGCTACGGCGACGGCGGCTACGACGGTTACGGCCCGGGCGGCGGCGCATACGGCGACGAGTACGACGAGTACGGCGAGGGCGAGGAGGGCGAGGAGTACGACGAGGAGGGCGAGTACGGCGAGTACGACGGCCAAGACGCGGCCGCCGCCGCCGGCTTCCACTCGGGCGCTAACGTCGAGGGCGGCGGCGGCTCGGGGCCGCACGGCGGCGGGGGCCCGGGCTCTGGCCATGGTCCGGAGAGCGGCGAGGAGTGGAGTGGGTTCAGCGACCCGCACGCGCAGTACTATGCGGTCCAGCACGGCTACGCAGCGGGCCGCCACCGCCACCACCAGCACACACACCAGGTGGGGCTGCCGAGCCACGCTCTGTGTGCGTGCATGGATGTACCACAGCTGTCACACTTCGGCGGTGCCTTGAACCCGATCGCATGACCGCACAGCAACCGAAGCCGTCCCCGCCACCGACACCTCTCGCGGGGCTGTGTGTGTGTGTTCCAGTGTTAGGTAGAACGGAACCCCACACGCGGCACAGCACCCCCCGGGTAGAGTGGCGCGTCGGCCGTGCGCGGAGGGAATGCGGTTTGTGTGTGCGTGTGTGTACGATGGGTAGCCCTTGAGTCATGCAGCATTGGGGTGTGGTTGAGCGGATGGCCCCACACCGCCGGCTGCTGGCAGCAGCAGCGGCACGTGCGGCACCCGGTGGGGCTGCGGTGCCTGCCGCGATGACACGTGCGGTTGCATGTCACACCTCGGACCTCTCATGGAGCCGCTCGCACATGGGCCTCCACGCACACAGCCGCGCTTCCGAACACCCAAAACATGCACACCGCATCCCTGCTTGCCAGCCATGCACGACCCACGCGTCACCGCCGCCTGCTGCGCGCGTGTTGCCCCCATCACTTTCCTCACCAATGAGCACACACGCACGCGACCACCCTCGCCCGCCCGCAGAGCCCGCACCTAGACCAGGAGGGCTACTGGCGACTGGCGGCGCAGCAGCAGGCCGACGGCCTCTCCGGCAGCGGCGGCGCCGGCGGCGGCAGCTCCACCGTCGGCGGCGGCGGCAGCGGCAGCGGCTTGGCCTCCGAGGGGGGGCCCATGTTTGCGACCGGCGACGGCAGCGGCCGCCAGCTGATGCACGGCAGCAGCACCGGCCCTGGCCGGCCGGCGCTCGGCGGCGGCCGCAGCCGGCGCAGCCGGCCGTCGGCGGCGGGCGGTGTCGCCGCCAGCGGCGGTCTCGGCGGCGGCGGCGACGCCAACCGCGACGCCATCGCGGCTGCTCTGCAGCGGGCCAGCCCTGGCGTCAACCTGCACATAGACTACGAGCGCGAGATTGAGCTGCTGGATGCGGCGCCGCTGGGTTCGGGCGCGTTCGGCAGCGGTGGGTCGGGTGTGCGTGCCCAGGGGCGGGGACGCGGCGGGGAAGCGGCGGAGCGAACCGGCTGCCGGCTCGTTCGTGCTAGGCGGCGCGGGGTGGTGGCTGTGCAGGGGCGCTAGCGGGCACAGCCCAGCGCCGCGCCCAGCGGCACAGAGGACCAGCGGGCCGTGCCGGTGGTGCCGGTGGTGCCGGTGGTGCTGGTGGTGCCGGTGGTGCCGGTGGTGCCGGTGGCCCAGCGGGTCGTGCCGGAGGTGCCGGTGGCCTGCAGGCGTGTGGCGCACCGCGGAGCGGCAGGGAGGAGTGGGGGCCGACCCCCGCTGGGCGGAGTGGGGATGCTGGCTGCCTGTGCTGCTGCACCGGGGCCCAACCGCTCCCGCCTCGCCCGCCCGGCGACCCCGTTCGCACAGTGTTCCGGGGGCGCTACGGAGGCAACAACGTGGCCGTCAAGATGCTGCCAAAGTGGGTGCTGCGTTGCGCTGCGCTTGTGCTGTGTTGGGCTGCGCCTGCCTGTGCGCACCGGAAGCAGGAGGCCGGGCGGCAGCGTTGCCGTCTCGGTGCTGCCAGATTGGGTGCTGCGGCCTGGGAGGGAGGGCGCTGCCGCACTGCGGCGCGCCCCCCAGCCCCGCTGCCGACCCCTTGGTGGCCGGCCCCTCAACCAATGGCTCGGAGCCAAGCACGGCGCCAACTGCCGGCCCCGCGACGCGAGGCTGCGTAGCTGGCCCCGCCATGCGGCACCAGAGGCCAGACCCCACGCAGCATCCACACATTGCGGTCACATTGCGTCGCGCAGGTCCCTGCTGGGCCACGCCCGCCCCTGAGCAGCACATCTGCGACGAGTCCGCGCGCCATGCGCATTTGCGCCACGCCTCTGTTGGCCTGTCACGGCCGCCCGGTGCGCCACCGCAGGTTCCTGCAGGGCGACGCCATCCTATCCCACCACCCTATCCCACCACCCTATCCCACCACCCTATCCCACCACCCTATCCCACCACCCTATCCCACCACCCTCTCCTACCACCCTATCCCACCACCCTGTCCCACCACCCTATCCCACCACCCTATCCCACCACCGTCTCCTACCACCCTATCCCACCACCCTGTCCCACCACCCTATCCCACCACCCTATCCCACCACCCTCTCCTACCACCCTATTCCACCACCCTATCCCACCACTGCGCGCCGCCGCAGGTTCCTGCTAGGCGACGCCAGCCCCGCCGACCTGGAGACGTTTGTGCAGGAGGCGGCGGTGCTGTCCAGCGTGGACCACAGCAACGTGGTCAAGTTCTACGGAGGCAGCCTGCAGCCGCCCTACGTGAGTGCTGTCTGAAGCAGTCGATGGGGCTACAGGAGCTGATATAGCTGGATGTTCGACATGTTGATGATCTGGGATGCGAAGGCCGGACTGCCGCCGTCGCACACCGCACAGAGCCCGGCCTTGCACGCAGCCGCGCGTGGGTGGCGCCCCCAGGGGCCGACCCCAGGCCCCCACCTGAGCCGCGTGTGGACGGCGGCCCCCAGGGGCCGACCCCAGGCCCCCACCTGAGCCGCGTGTGAATGGCGCCCCCAGGGGCCGACCCCAGGCCCCCACCTGAACCGCGTGTGCCCGCACACCCCCGCCCGTCCGCAGGTCTTCATCGTGGAGGGTGAGCGCCGTGGCGATGGGCTGAGCGCCAGTGGACCGCGCTCAGCGACCCGCAGGCCATGCCGCTGCCGGCCGTGACTACCGCTATCAGACCGCCAGCATCCTAGCGGGCGTACCTGTGGGCAGAGTGGGACTGTGCGTCCGCCCGGCCGCGCCCGCCCGGCGCCGCCCAGCGCCGCCCCGCCCCGAGTCCGCAGCCCCCGGGTCCAGTGCCGGCCCCCGCCCCTGTGTGTGCTGCAAGGCGCCTGAGGAGCCGCAGCGCGCCCGCCACCGCAAACGCCATCACTCAAAATGGCTGCGGCAACCACCCCACTGCGCCCTCTGACCCTTTGCCGCCGCAGAGCTGATGGAGCGGTCGCTGTCGGATGTGCTCTATTCGGTGAGGCCGCCTGTGTAGCGTTTCGGGTGGCTGCCCTAATAGGGCTGCCAATTTCCTTTACGTACCTGAATGTTGGGCCTGCGTAAAATGTGTCAGACGTGCTCTATTCGGTGAGGCCGCGTGTGTAGCGTCTCAGAGGACAGCCATGTGTGTTGCGTTTTAGAGGGCTACCACGGGGTTGCCAACCTCCTTTACGTACCTGAATGTTGGGTTTGCGAGAAGCTGTGTCGGACGTGCTGTGCACGGTGCGGCCGCGTGTCTGCGGTGCTAAACCTCCCGAAACCAAAGAGATATGTACGGGTAGATAGACCGTCATGGATTGTGCCGGCCGTGCCGGCCGTGCTGTGCACAAGGCAAGCCCCGCGGGCGTTGCGCCGTGAAGGTGTTGGGCGGGAATGGGGCAGGTTGTTCCAGGGGAACGGGGGCTACACACCGCGGACGGTAGCGAGAGGCAGGGGCCGGGACTTGGTCGCACGGGCTGCCGTGCCGCCGCTCGTCGCCGCTGGCCTGACCCGAGACCGCCTCGCACCCTCCGCACCCCTGACCTGCTCTGCCCCGCCCTTACCCGCCCGCGCAGACGCCGCGCGATCCCTTTCCGCTGCGGCGCGTGCTGTCGGTGGGGCTTGACGTGGCTCGGGGGCTGCAGTACCTACACCGCTGCAGCCCCGCCATCGTGCACCGCGACCTCAAGGTGGGTGGATGGGGAGTGCGGCGGGACGCAGAGGGAGGGAGGGAGGGAGGGGGGTTGGTGCCCGGGGAGAAGGCGTGTGTGGCCATGGCGTGGGCGCTGCCGAGGACGGCGGTGGGCTGGCGAGGCATCAGCGCCTGCGCTCATGCGTGGGTCCGGCGGGCAGCCGGGGTACGGCAAGAGTACGGCTGGGGCACGCACACTCGCAAGGTTTCTGTTTTACTTGAAATTTGAGCACACAGAGGCACTGCAGCACGTGGCGCCGCCGCACGGGTGGCACTCGCGGCCCCGTGCCGGCACACTGCTCGGCACTGTCTCTGTCGGCGACGCAATCGCGGCCGCCCGCCTCCCTGCCGCCCGCCCCGCAGCCGGAGAACATCCTGCTCGACTCGGACGGCACAGCAAAGATCAGCGACTTTGGGCTGGCCCGGTAGGCCGTGGGGAGCGGGGGACGCGTGTCGCAGCCTCCGCGTCGTCCTGCTGGGGCCTGCACTTGATGCGCCGCGCTGGTGCTGTGGACCGAGGTGGGGCCTGGTCCGTTGAGCCGTGTGGCGGGGCTGGCTGGCAGCCTGGCAGCGTGCACGGGGTAGCCCGGTTCCCTTGAATAATTATCATAAGTTATCATTGGTTTAATATAAGTTAATGATACATCGCAGTGGTCTTTTCAGCGAGATGGCAGCCTGGCAGCCGGTGCACAAGCAGGACGGGGTTCCCGGGCGCCGCCGACGCTGGCCGGCCCCTCCGGCCCCTCCGCGCCCTCGCCCCACGCCCCACACTTGATGCCCACCACACCCTGCTCGGTGGTCTGTCTGGGGGGCTTGAGCCAGCATGCCGGTACTCTCCACACTCTGCGCTGCGCCGCTCCAACAGCGGCCCAGCTCTCCCGCCCACCATCCCCGGCCCTGCAGCCGCACGTCGTACCAGAGCCACGCCAGCGCAGCAGGGGCCACGATGCCACGATGGCAGCGCCCCCTTCCTCTTGCCGATGCGCTCCCCTCGCTGCGCCCGCCGGTCGCCCCGCCCCCACCCCGCCCCACGCAGCTGCAAGTACCAGAGCTACGTCAAGACCAACCGCCGCGAGGCGGGGTCGCTAGCGTACATGGTGGGTGGGGCTGCCAGGGGGGGCCCGTGTGGATGTCGTTGGGATGGGGATGTGGCGTAGTCGTGGCAATGTCAACATCGGATGGCGTGGAGGCTGCGGCATCCGTTGGCTTGGGGGGAAGGCCAGCGGCCGGCGCTCACCAGGCGGGGTCGCTGGCGTGCGGTGTGGGGTGGGCCCGGGGCTGCGTGGTGGGGGGAGGGCATAGCGGGAGCACGCAGCGGCGGCCGTGGACCCTGGGCCCTGGGCCGTGGGCCCTGGGCCGTGGGCCCTGGGCCGTGGGCCCTGGGCCGTGGGCCGAAGGCCGAGGGCCGCTGGCCCTGGGCGCTAGCTCGAGGCCCCGGTGGGCCAAGCCTCGCGTGGGGCTCGCCCCGCCGTGCCCCTCGGCCCCTGCGCCGCAGGCGGCCCACCCGCCCCTCCGTGGTCTGCTGCCCACACGGCAGCACATCCCCCTGCCCATGGCTTCCACCCGGCCCCCGCTCCTCTGGCCGCAGGCGCCCGAGTGCTTTGACCCGCGCATCGGCCGCCTAACGGACCGGCTGGATGGTGAGCTCATGGTGCCCATGTCATTAACAGGCTTACGTATGAACCGATACGTTGTAAGAACGTATGGGCGTGTTTCACATCCTTTTCGTGTATGTGTGAAACGATACCATTCTGGAGATCATGCACTTGCCTCATACACTGGACCGGCTGGACGGTGAGCCGCGGCGCCGTGCGCCCCCGTCACCCCACAGCTACTGCCGCCACCCCATCCCAGCATCCCTCCCATCTCAGCCGCTAGGTTGACACTGAGCTAGCGCAGCACCGTCGCCGCGTCGCGGCTATCGTCTGGCAATGTTCTGTGTGGCGAGCGAGGCGTGCAACAGCAGCAGCAGCGGTTTGGACGGCGCAATTTTGGGGCGCGCAGTGTTACAATCGGCAGCCGTGTGCTGTGACCATGGACCCGTGATCTACCTCACCAACAACCGCCGCGCCACCCTGCCCCCTGCCCCACCCCAGCCGAATGCGTTTGGGCCCGCGTACATGCGGGAGCTGGGGATGTTGCCTGCACCGCGACATTCGTCGTTGCTTTCGCAACCTCTACCCATTTTGGACCTGCCCCACCCCTGCTCAGTGTTCTCGTTCGGCGTGCTGCTGTGGGCCATGGTCACGAGGGACCACCCCTGGCAGGTGAGGGCAATCTTCTCTGGACAACTTGCACACGTTCTTTATAGAGTCCGTGAAGACATATCATAACATGTTGTGCAAGTCTCCTAGGGGCGTGAGCGTGCTGCTGTGGGCCATGGCCAGGGATGGCCACGAGGGACCACCCCGGGGCAGGGGAGGCGCGGCGACAGGCCGGCGGCAGAGGCGCGGGGTAACGGCATGCCCCGGGGCCCAGCGGCAGCACCCGGAGCACGCCCGCCGAGGCGCCTCCGCCCCAGCCCTCGGCACAGCCCCAGCCAGCCACCCAGTCATGACCACCGGTACGGCCTGCTGCGTCGACCACCCTGCCCCGGCGGCCTGCCGTCCGCATGGCTCTCGAGCTCCTGGCTGTGGGCTCGCTCGCACCGGCTCATCCGACTGCGGCGCCGCACGCGGGCTCCCGCGGGCCGGCATTGGCTCTCCACAGCCCGGCACGCGCCTGGCGCTCCTCGGCCTGCCGCCCACCCACCTTGCCCTGGCGCTCATCGGCCTGCCGCCCACCCACCTTGCCCTGGCGCTCCTCGGCCTGCCGCCCACCCACCTCGCCCTGGCGCTCCTCGGCCTGCCGCCCACCCACCTTGCCCTGGCGCTCCTCGGCCTGCCGCCCACCCACCTCGCCCTGGCGCTCCTCGCTCCTGGCGCCGCAGGGCCTGCGCACGCACGAGTTCCTGCAGCGCATGGTCATCGGCGGCGGCCGGCCGCCCATCCCCACCGACGACAACACCTGCCCGCTGGCGCTGCGGGTGCGGCGTCTGGGGTGCTGGCGTGGGCTGGGCTATGAAGCCGCCGACTGTGCTTTGTTGTGTATGTATGTTTTCTTGTATGTGTATGTGTTCTTCGCTACGTTTGTGTGAGGAGGCTGCGGCAAGGCGGGTGTAGGTCCGGGGACACGGCACGTTCCACGTGGCGCCACTGCGCCCTGCGCCCGGCGCACAACGACCTGCGTGCTGCTGACGTGTACGGCAACTGTACGGCACTTGTGCACGTGCTGGGGACGCACACCTGTGACGTGCTCTAGCGCTCTTCCCTCCCCGCCTCGCGCAGCGGCTGCTGAGCTCCTGCTGGGCTGACCTGCCGTCGGAGCGGCCCTCGTGTGAGGAGATCATCTGCGAGCTCGAGCGGATGCTCAAGTACCAGCCCGTCGACTGAGCAGCTGCGCACCGCGCCCGCGCCGTACGTACGGCGCGGTGCCGTACGGCGAGCGAGTGCACGGCACGCTGGGGCGCATGCGCCGGTGGCACGCCGCGCAAGTTGTTGCTGCACAACGAACGATGGCGCAGCAGCAGCAACGCGTTCGTAGCCGCCGAGGTGGAGCATGTCCGCTATACCGTAGGGTGCGTGTGTTGAACGCATCCTGCACGCGCCTCTTGGAGGGGCGCCGGACCCTGGCTGGCAGGGCGCATGTGATACGCCGGGCCGCGGGGCGTGGCCGTGCGGGCCCTGGGTAGGGTGCCCATTGGCTCGCTCGCGCCCCCGGCCCAGCCCCCTGCGGCCCACGTGTGGAGGAGGTAGCGGCCTGGGGGCCTGGGGGTTGATGTGGCTTCGCAATCACAAAGTGGGCGAGCGGCGTGTGGACGCGCGCGCAGGCAGCGGCCGGGCGGGGCCGCGCAGCGGCCGCAGGCTTGTGGTGCTGGCGGCGGTGGCGGTGGTGGGAGTGGGGGCGCGCCGGAGGCGTGGGGTGGTGGGGTGACGGGGCCATGCCTTGGCTGGGCTGCTGGCACGGACCGCGCAGGCTGCATCATGCTGTGTGTGTGGTGGTAGCGTGATGCGGCAGTGAGGTGTAGTGTGGCAGTGGCCCCATGGCCAGGAGGGCGGCCCGCGGTTGCGGGGGCGGCGGTGCACTGCGGTGGCACGGCACGCGGCACGCGCGCGTTTGGGCAATGTGGCAATGTGGCAATGTGGCGGAGGGGGTTGTCGATGCAGGCCTTGAGCCCGCATGCCAAACTGCCAACGCCGCCCCGGAGTCGGTGCATGCATGAATAACGAGGGGGGCGGCGTGGCGTGTGCCCCGGCCGGCTGAGCCCGCGAGCGCACACGGCATCGCAGGATGTCAGGAACGGTCATCTCATGCTACCGGTATGCGGGAGTGGGGCCGCCTTTTTGGTTGCGAGGGGGGCCGCGGGCTCGGGCGTAGGGCCCCCTGCTGCAGTGGTCTCACAGCCGGCCGACCCGAGACTCCGGCTTCCTTCGCTCTCAACCAGCCAGTCGTGTGCAGGGTGTGGTGACCTTGCGAGCCAAGTAAGCCACTGGCCGCACGTGCCGAGGCTTTCAGAGTTCAGATGTACGCCGAGGGCGAGCGAGGCAGCACAGCCGGTGGCATGGAGACAGCGCCGGGGCTCGTTTCTTGCCCGCTACGAAGTCGCCCGCGCTGGGTGACCTCGGGCTGCCGAAAGCAAGCCAAGTCATCCGAAATGCCACGTTTAGCTGGGCGTTACCGTCTTTGGCGCCACCTCGGGTGACTTCCCAGCCGCAAGGGACGTGGAAGTCACCCACTCTAGGTGGCTTGGCAGTGGGCAAGATTCCAAGATACGCGCTGGCGCGGACGCTACAGGGGCAGGACGGGAACCAAGATGGGCGCGAGGGTGGCACTGCAGGAGCGGGTGCCTGAGGCGCGTAGGGGCTAGGGTGGGCACGCACGCATCCACCAAAGCGCCCACAACAGGCCTCGAGCCAGGCCTCCCAGCTAATATGCATGAACCAAGATTGGCGCGAGGGTGGCATATTCACGCGCCACTTTGATAGCCTCCTGAATGGTGCTGGGAGCGGGGAGCGGGGGCTTAGGGGTGCTGGGCACCAGATGCTGAGCCGTTTAGCGCACGCAGATGAGTATGTGCCTGGCCTGTGAGCAAGGGTGGCATCGCGAGGTGGATGATTTCGATTGGTTGCGCTCCGGCCGGGTGAGAGGCCGGCGCGCTGGCGCCGTTTGGCTGAACGGCGATAATGCGGAGGTGGTGATAGCGGCCCTGGCGGCCATGCGCAACAACAAATCTGCTGGCCTCGAGCGGGTACCTGCTGAGTACTACCACTTCGCGGTTAGGGAGGCTCGGGTGGGGTGTGTGGTTGGGGAAAGGCCTGAGATCCGGTGCGTGCACGTGTATGTGTTGGCGCCCGTATTAACCAAGCTGTTGAATAGGGTGTTTGACTGTGATTACCCCGCATCTTTCTGCGTTAGCACGCTGGCGCCCGTGCACAAGATGGGCGATGTCATGGTGTGTGATAATTGTAGGGGCACAGCCGTGGGCGGCCCTGTGGCGAAGCTCTACGCAGCGGTCCTTGCACGGCGCTTGGACACTTTCACCGAGCACGAAGGCTTGCGGGCGCCTGGCCAAGCTGGTTGCCGGCACAGCGCCAAGCCTGAGCATGCAGCTGTTCAAAACTCTGGTGACGCCGATCGTGTCTTACGGTGTTCAGGTGTGGGGGTCAGACTTTGTTGGCGTGACTTGGGCTCAGGCCATGGACAACCCTATGGCGAAGCTGCAGCGGCTTTTCATGAAGGGTGTGGTGGGGGCCCGGTGCCCTCCCCGTTACTGCCTGTACCGCGAGCTGGCCCAGCAACCACTGCAGGCTCACTGGGTGCGGCTGCTGCTTCGTTTCTGGAACTAATTAATTGAGAGGCAAGGCACTACATGCCATCAGGCCTTCGTTGCTGATGTGGGTAGGACCGTGGCAGGCTGTAGCAAGTGCTGGGCGGCCGGCGTGCTTTATGGCCTTCCTGCGGGAGCATGCTGGCACCCAGCCTGGCGATCAGTCGCCAGGTGAATCAGTTGAGTACTTCACCGCTATGCAT
>BDDC01000266.1:29100-59175 GCA_001662425.1 Chlamydomonas sphaeroides | reverse complement strand
AGCCCCAGCCCCAGCCCCAGCCCCAGCTCCAGCCCCAGCCCCAGCCCCAGCCCCAGCCCCAGCCCGAGCCCGAGCCCCAGCCCCAGCCCCAGCCCCAGCCCCAGCCCCAGTCCCGGGGCCTTGCCTTCTTGAGTCCCATGGCACAGCACTCGGCATCGCCGCACGTGTCGTCCATGTTGACTTGGAAGCCTGCGCGTCGCGTGGTGGGGCGGCGCGGTGGCGCGTCAGGCGGTGTGTGGGGTGGGGCCGAGCGGCGCTCGCGCGCAACGGCCTCCAGACGCACATGATACGATGTAACACACACACACTATGTTGATTATTACGAACACACATGGTGGCATGAGTTGAAGGATGTTGGCTGGCCTCGTTGCAGCAGAGCCCCGCAGCAAGCATGGCCCACCGTCACACCCGGCCGTCCGACTCACAGTGTCGGCGCCGCGGCAGGCCGTCCGCGAGGGTGGGCATCGCTGTGCCGTTGACGTACGACAGCCTGAAGGGCGCGTTGTCCATGTTGCGTTTCTTGCAGTTGCAGAAGGGGAACGGCGCGCCGGCCGCGTCTGGCGGCGGCGGCGGCGCCACCGGAGTGACGGCAGGCGGCGGCCGCCGGCCGACGGGGGTGTTGGGAAGGCGTGCGTCCTGTGGCTGCGGCAACTGGGCCGGTGGCGGCGACCGGGCTGGCGGCGGGGATCGCGCTGGCGGCGGAGACCGGGCCGGCGGCGGGGACTGCGCTGGCGGGGGTGACCGGAGCGGCGGGGGCAACCGGAGCGGCGGAGGCGACCGGAGCGGCGGCGGTGATCGGAGTGGGGGCGGCGACCTTTTCGGCGGCGGTGATCGGAGTGGAGGCGGCGACCTTTTCGGCGGCGGTGATCGGAGTGGGGGCGGCGACCGGAGCGGCGGGGGTGATCGGAGCGGCGGGGGCGACCGGAGCGGCGGCGGCGATCGAGTTGGCGGCGACGAAGGCGGAGAGGGCGGCGACATCCGCGGCGGAGGGGGATGCCGCGGCGGGCGAGGTGAGAGGGGCGTGAAGGGGGAAGGGGAGGAGCTGGCGGGCGTCACTGCTGGGGCCGGCGGCGGCGCCCGGAGTGGCGGTGGCAAGCGGAGTGGCGGTGGTGACAGAAGAGGCGACGGCGATCGCAGGAGAGGCGGCGATTGCAGGGGTGGCGGTGAGCGAAGAGGCGGTGGCGAGCGGAGTGGCGGTGGTGACGACTGCACGGGCGGCGGCGGCGATGGCGGCGGCAACGGCGGCGAGCGGAATGGCGGCGGCGACGATTTTACCGGCGGTGGCGACGGAGGTGGCGACCTCGCCGGTGACGGCGACGGCGGCGGCGACCTAGACGCTGGCAGCGACGGAATTGGCGGCGGCGGCGACGACACTTGCGGCGGCGGTGACCGGACACCCGGCGGCGAAGGCTTTGGCGAGGGCGGACGAGGTGACGGCGGCGGCGAAGGGCGCGGCGATGGGGGTCGTGGTGATTGGAGTGGCGGCGAGGGCGAGGGCGGGGAGCGCGTCGGCGGCGGCGAGGGCCGCGGCGACGGCGGGGAGCGCGTCGGCGGCGGGGAGCGCGTCGGCGGCGGGGAGCGCGTCGGCGGCGGCGAGGGCCGCGGCGAGGGCGGGCGAGGTGACGGCGGCGGCGAGGGGCGTGGGGATGGCGGCGGCGGCAAGCGGACGGCGGACGTCGGCGACGGCGCCACCCGGGGCGACGGCGGCGGCGACGGCGACAGCCGAAGCGCCGGCGGCGGAGACGGCTGCACCCCAGTAGCTGGTTTGGGAGGCGATGGAGGCTTGGGCGGCAGCGGCGGCTGTGGCGGCGCCAACCGAATCGGTGGCTTGGGCGGGCCAGGCGGAATGGCGGCACCGGGGGGCTTGGGCGGCTGCGGCTTGGGCGTCGGCGGGACGGCGGCGCCCGGCGGCTTGGGCGGCACCGGCGGCTTGGGCGGCGCCGGCGGCTTGGGCGGCTTGGGCGGCACCGGCGGCTTGGGCGGTGCTGGGGGCGGCGTGGGCGGCGTCGGTGGGGGTTTGGGCGGCGCGAAGCGGACCGGCGGCTTGGGCGGGCTGGGTGGGATTGCAGCGCCCGGGGGCTTTGGCGGCGGTGTGGGAGGCTTGGGCGGAGGGATGGGTGGCTTGGGCGGCACCGTCAGGCCGGGGGGCTTGGGCTGGAGGCAGGGAGGGAAGCGAGGGCGGTTGGGGGCGAAATGACAGGTCAGCATGGTGCCGGCATGGGGGCACGAGTACGGGCGAGTCAGGGATACGGTCACGCAGTGGCCGTAGACGTACGGACGGTACGACAGCCAAAGATAGCCTCTTTCGGCAACGCCAGCTCCGCAAGGCGGCAGCAGCTTGCGGCCGGTGGCGGCCAGAGGCCGTGCATGGCGCTGGCGCTGGAACCCAACCCCAACCCCAACCCCAACCCCAACCCCAACCCCGCAGCGGGGGCCTCTTCATGCCGCGGCGGCGGCCCCCAGCGGCTCCCCGCGCAACCGTACCGGTACGGCACACCACAGCGCACAGCACACCCGCAGCCAACAGCTCGGTACGGCAGCGCGTACACCGTACGACAACATCGACACACACTACGGCAGCATGTACTGGTACACGTACGGCAGCATGTACTGGTACACGTACGGCAGCATGCACTGGTACACGTACGGCAGCATGGCGCCTCACCGGAAGAGGCCGCCGCGGCGCGAGGGGGATCTTCGGCGGGGCCGGCGGCTTGGGCGGGAAGGGTGGCCGCGGTGGCCGCGGCGGCCGCGTCTGCACCGCCGCCTGTCGGGGCACCGCCTCGGCCGCGGCCACGCACGCCTGGCCGCCCCAGCCGGGACCTCCGGGCCGCGGCACGGCGACGGTCCAGAGGCTGTGGGGCGCGCGGGGCGCAGGGGCAGCGACAAGGGGCGTTGGGTTCGTGTTCGCCCCTCCCGCCCGCGGCCCACACAGGCCGCGGCGGGCGCGCCCCCGGGCGGGCAAGCGAGGGGCGGTCGACAGCAGGACCACGCCGTCCACCGCGACGCCCGTCCCGCACCGCCACGTCCCGCCCTGGCCCAGCCGTCACGCTCCGAGCCCCCCACAGCCCCCCTCAACCATGCGCCCCCAGCCCGCGCGCAGCGCCTCTACATCCACGCCCCGGTGTGCTGCTGCTGAGCACACCCCGGCCGCACCAGTCGCTCTCCGGGCTGGTGCTGTTGCCGCCGCCGGAGCACCCCGCCAGCGAGCCGTCGGGCGCCTGACGCGGCGGTCCGCAGGTCGCGGTCATGCCGTTGACGAGCACCATGAGCCAGCCGCCGCCGTCAGCATCCTCCACACAGCGGCCTTGGTCTACAGGGTGCGGAGAGCAGGGCAGGGCAGGGCAGGGCAGGGTGTGAGGCGCGTCGGCCGAGTCGCGTGGCGTTGCCTCGCGCCATGCGGCCTGCGATGTTGTTGGCAGGCCGGGGCTTGTGCGCGTGGAGCGGGTGTGGCCGGGCTGTTTGGCAATGTTGAAAACAGCAAACAGAGCAAGGGCCTGTTTAGGCTCACCTGAGGCCACGCTGAAGCGGACAGTCTTGATGCGGCTCTCGGAGCCTGACCAGCGGACCCACTGGCAGACAGAGCCGGCGGCGCCCGACGGCCACGGCGCCGCCGCGATGGCGCCGCCGGGCACGGGCTCGGCGCCGTCGGCGGCCAGGATCTGGTCCAGCGTCCCGCCGAGGCAGACCTGTGGGGACGCAAGAAAGACCAGCGGTCACCAAAGGTCTTGTGTGCAATCGTTGTGCGCGGTGCTGTGTTGCTTATGCGCGTTGCGCGTCGGCCGGCTCCAAGGCTGGGAGAGTGAGAGTTGCCGAAGGGGCAGACGTGCAGCTTGGCGGACAGCTGGCATCGCCCGGGCGCAGCGGGGGAACGCAGTCGCACCTTGTCTAGTGCTGCTGGGTCTGGCGCGGCACAGATGCTGCCCGGCCTAGGCCAAGACATGCAGACGGGGCAATAGAGCCATGAGCCGGTCATCGTGACGCGGTTCACGCATTTCGCAGAGTCGACGTCGAAGGCGACACACGTCTGCGGGGCGCGAGCGATGGCAGGTGGGTTTTAAGCGGGCAAGTGATGGACGTTGGGGGCAGTTTGGCGAGGTGGGCCACCGCCGGGAGAGCGTTAGCCGCGGTCGCGGGAAGGGTGTCGAACGGCGACGACAGCTGGGCAGGTGCCTTGGACGCGCGGCGCACGCGGGGCTTACCGCCTGCACGCCGCAGGCATAGATGTCAGGTGGTGCCTCGAGCCGTGTTGTGGCACCGGTCATGGGACACGAAGGCGGCGGTTCCGTTTCCAGGCCTGGCGATGGGGCGAGGCCGGGGATGCGTGTGCCGATTGTAACGCCGAAACACAGGTGACACCGCGGTGCCGCGCAAGCGGCTTGGCAGTAACAGCAGTCTGTACTATACCTGGTGGCGCGTAATCTTGCGCCGTCACTAGGGGCGTGCATACCCATCCCAACGCCAGCGCGACGACCCAGACGGTGGAGAGTCGTCGCGTAATCATTTTTATCATCTAAGGCTGAACCGTGGCGACATGGGTGTGTTGTCGCTCAAGGGTTCGCAATTGCAAGCCGAGACCGGAATGGAGTGCGCGTCACTTGCAACGTCAAGTGTAAATGCAAGTACAGCGTGGAGCCACTGCTGGGTACCGAGCGATTTTGGCGAGAGTGCTTGCGCTCCGCAACCGCGACGGGCGCAGTGACTGCCAACGCTTCAGCACCGCGCAGGTCAGAGTCCAGTGCAAAATCGTGAGTCACTTGGCGTATGCGGCGCTGAAGTTGCGACAGTGCGGCCATGGTGCCTGTTCGATGCTCGTCCTTGTACGGCACAGCTTCACTGGGACCTCCGCCCTCTTCGTTCCCCATCGACAGCGTATTCAAGCGCCGACTATTCACTCCCCAAAATAGTCACACACCGGAGCACGTCACAGCAGCCGGAGCCCCCATACCCCTCCCATCTAGCGCGTTGCCCGTGTCGCAAGTTCAGCCCACCAAACAAGCCGCGAATCCCCACAGCCCGCGTCAGCCCCAGTCCTGTCAGCAACCTCCGTCCACCCGCATCCATTAGCGATACGGCAGGTTTTCCTTGTCCACTAGCGCGCCCGGCCCCGCCGGCACGCCATGCGCCGAGCCCTTGCCGCCGACCGCCCGCTGGTGCTGCTGTGCGCCCGCCACCATTTGCTCCTGCTGCTCGAGCAGCCGTCGGCGCTCGGCGTCCGACTGCTGCGCCTCCTTGGCGTAGCGCTGCGGGTGGCGGGGCACAGAAGCAGCACAGCAAAGGCATATCGGTGGGAGGGGCGTGCACGTCAGTCAGGCGCTGGCCACCCCTCCTCCCGGCTGCCATGCTCCAGGCTGCCAGCGCCGACCGTGCAAACCACCAGCCGCGCCGCCGGACCGCACAACCCAACGGCTGCGCCTTACAGCGTGCCGTACCTTGCATTTTTCCGTGAGCATGTCCACGTCGTACTGCAGCGACCGCACGTCGCGCAAGTTGTCGAAGGCGGCGGCGCTGCCCTGCGATGCCTCCACGTCCTTGCGCAGCCTATACAGCATGGCCTGCGGTCGGACCGGGGCTTTTGGGTTCAGCTCCATGGCGCGCACAGCACCCTTAGGTATGGCCACAACCAGGCTAGTGCACAGCGCATATTCGCCCGCACCTGCAGCTGCATCCCCCGGCCTCTTCAACGCAGCCCCCCTAGCACCCCGCCTGGCTGAGGAGCCCAGACGCCGGCCCCACAGCTGGCCGCGGCCTGAGGCCCCCACCTGCAGCTTCATCTCGCCACGCTTGGCGCGCCGCAGCTCCGTCTCCAGCGCCGCCATCCGCTCCGCCACATCTGCGGCAATTGGGGCCGCAGCCAGCACATCAGCACATCAGCGCATCACCCGAAGCGCCTCACCCATGGGCCACGTCGGCCA
The DNA here is from genome assembly GCA_001662425.1 of Chlamydomonas sphaeroides. Classification (NCBI taxonomy): domain Eukaryota; kingdom Viridiplantae; phylum Chlorophyta; class Chlorophyceae; order Chlamydomonadales; family Chlamydomonadaceae; genus Chlamydomonas; species Chlamydomonas sphaeroides. The sequence goes on along the minus strand of BDDC01000266.1, from coordinate 53,260 downwards.
TGCATGCGCACCGGGCCGCGGGCAGCCAGGGAGCTTAAGGCCGGCGCGCCGGCGGCCGAAGGGCATGCATCTAGTGCTGCACAGGTGCTGCAATCACTGACAGCCTAGAGCTCGGGCCCGACCGGGCGCGGCTCACCAGGTGGCGGTGGCGGCGGCGCGGCGGGCGGCGGCGCGCCGGCGGCCTCCGCCTGCTGCAGCCGCGCGTTCTCCTCCTTGAGCCAGTGGATCTGGCTCTCCAGCGACAGCTTCTCGGCGTTGAGTTCGGCCTCGCGCTGCTTGGCGCTCAGCTCCACCTGCGGCCGCAGCGCCAGCGAGCACACACAGGGCGTGTTAAACTCATAATTGAACACACAGTTTTCTCTTCACCTACACATGAACACATCACTCACGGTGCTGCGGCGCGGTACCGGGGTTGTGTTGGCGAGCTTGTGCAGCAAGGCACGTGCACGTGCATGTGCGGGCGACAGAGTGTGTGGCCAGGACTCGTGACGCCCAGCCCAGCCGCGACCGGCTCCCACCTCGTCCACCGCCTCGTCCTGCGCCTCGCGCAACCGTCCAATCTGGCCCGCCAGCTCCGCCACGCGCGCCTCCGCAGCGGCCTCGCGCCCGCCCGCGGCCGCCTGCTCCTCCGCCAGGCGCTGCGGGCCGTGCAGGAGGGCGCGGGACAACGGCGATCGGGCGGCGTGTCAGCGCGGGCCGGCTGCATGCTCATGGCGGCGCCTGGCGCCGTGCGCGCCGGCACGCGACATGTCGGGTGACGCCACCCCTAGACCCCCACCTTGCGTAGCGCCGCCAGCTCGCCCTGCAGCTGCTCGGTGGCCAGGCGGTGCCGGTTCTCCTGCACCTGCACACAGCAAGCGGCAGCCAAAACGTCAGCGCACACACAGGGCTCCAAGATTACCGTGGTACACAGATCCTCAAGACGGACTGCAGAGCTCCACAGCCCAGCCCGTACCTGCAGCTGCTGCTGCAGCTCCGCCAGCTGCTCAGCGCTGGGGCCGCCGCCGCAGGCCGCTGCGCGCAGGGCCTCCTGCGCCGCCGCCAGCTCGTCCTCCAGGCCGCGGTTCTCCTGCCGCAGCTCCTTGCACGCCTGCGCGCCAGCGACAATAACTCCTTCAGCCTTTCCGGCGCATGCACGCACATGACAGAGCTTTGCTGAGCTTTGCCGAGCTCTGCTGCTGCAGCGTCCCCTGTTGCGCACTGTGTGCGCCGTGTGTGCCCTCGCCCGCGGCGGCGCTTCCGCGGCCGCACCTTATCCAGGCTCGCGAGCTCCGCCTCGAGCCGCGACCGCGCCTCTCCGGCCGCCAGCAGCGAGCCCTCGAGCTCGGCGCGCTCGCGGCACGCGGCGCGGCGCTGCTCGGAGGCGCCGCTGAGCTGCTGCGTCAGCTCCAGGACCTGGGGAGCGGGCAGGCCAGTAGAGCGTCATGGGATGGCCGGAAGAGGTGGCAGCGGCGCATCGCAGTGTTGGGGGCGCTGGCCGAGCCCGTACACACAAAGCAGCTGCCCCAGCCCCAGCCCCGCCATCCAGCCTCGCTATGCCATCCTTGAGCACTCGCCTGCTGCTCCAGCTTGAATCGCAGCGCCTCCGAATCGCGCAGCTGCGTGGCGGCGGCCGAGGAGCGGTCGTCGTCGCTGGCGCCGGCAGCCGCCACCTTTGCCTCCAGCTCGGACACGCGGTCACGCAGCTCGTGCGTCTGTTAGGGCGGCGGGGTGGGGCAGGCAGTGTGAGGGTCCGGGAGCCGGTCGGCAGGATTGGTAGTGTGAGGGAGGGCACGGGCGAGAGGGTGCAATCCGTGGGATGCCGGGCAGGGCATGGCGAGCGCGCTGGGGTGGACCGGTGGGGTTGGGTAGCGGCCCGTAGCATGCGTCAGCGGCATGGTTGTTTGCATGACCAGAGGTAAGGCGCTACAGTGAGATCGCGCTAGCGTGCAGGGTGCCCAACAGGCGTGACGCACCGCTACCCCCAACGTGCGGCCTGCCTCCCTGCCTCAGGGCCGCTGGGCTGCAGGACCCCCCAACCACACGCCCGCACGTGCCGCAGCCGCACCTGCGACTCGAGCAGCGTGTTGGAGTCAAGCAGCTCGGCGGTCTGCGCCTCGGCCTCCTCCGCCGTTTGCTTAGCGGCGCGCAGCTCCTCACCCAGCCGCGCCATGGCCGCCTCCAGAGACGCCACCTGGCACCCCAGCCGCGCCACGTCGGCGGCGGCGCCGTCGGCGGCCGCCAGGCGCTGCGAGGCCTGCGGCCACAGCCGGGCAGGCGGTCCCCAGGTTGGCCTCAGGATGGGGTGCACAGCTGAGATGGGGCTAGCGAGCATGGCCAACGCGTTCGGCGCATCATGGGTTCGTGGGCCCCCGTGCGCACCTCGTCCCGGCTGGTGGACAGCTGCGCAGCGGCCTCCTGCGCCGTCGCCAGCTGGCTGCGCAGCTCGCCGACAGATGCCGCCAGCTCCTCGACTGCGGGGAGGCTCAGGGGTGCGTTGCGCGTTGGGCAGGGTCGGTCGGCGCGTCGCCGAGTGGGATTAGGTGCAGTGCAGCGCATTTCCGGATGCGGTGAGCGCGCTGGCCCAAGCGCCCGGGGACGCAGTGCGAGAGGGAGGGAGGTGCGTGTGGGCAAATGAGGCAAAGGGGCTCCGCGGCGCCCGCGCGAACGCCGCGGTGGCATGCTCACCGAGCCGCAGACTATCATACGCGATCACAGCTTTCTTTCATAAATGTGGGTCACACATCTTGAGAGCAAACCTGCAGCCCTAGCATCGCCACGGCGACACGCTCACCCCGCTGCTCGGCCGCCCTGCGCCGCTCGGCCTCCTGCGTCAGGCCCTGCCGAAGCGCCTCCGCGTCGTCCGTCTGGTCCTGCAGCCGCCGCTGCAGCGCCGCCTGCTCCGACACCATGTTATCATGCTCGGCCACCAGCGTCGCCACCGACGCCGCGGCCTGCTCGGCGCGGCCGGCGGCGTCGCCGTCGGCGGCAGCCCGGGCAGCGACGGCCGCATCGAGCGACTCCTGCAACCATAACAGGAAACCTCAGGCCCGGGGGCCATCAGCGGCGTCGAGCCGTCCAGGTGCCAACGTCCCCGTGTCCTGCCCCCACCTTCAGCGCCTGCGCCTTGGCCTCGGCGCGGGCCTTGTCCTCCTCGAGCGCCTCAAGCAGCTCGCGCGCAGCCGCCAGGTCTCGCTCCATGGCCACGCCCGACTCGCGCAGCTCCGCCAGCTCCATCTCCAGCCTCGTGCACGCCTGCGCCTTGGCGTCGACGGCATTGGCCAGAGCGGCGGTGAGCTCGCGGACCTGCAGGGTTGCGGATACCGTCAGAAGACTATCCCAGGCCATCGTAAACTTTGCAGAGCGCTACCACCGGTTGGATGCATACCCTAGCAAGCCATGCCGCAGCCCCGCGCACCTGCGCCTCCAGGCTGTCACGCTGGGCCAGGAGCGCGTCGCTGCGGGGCATGACAGCACGTGGGCCAGGCGGGTGAGCGGCAGGGCGCATGATGCGCTTGACGGCTGGCGTCCCGAGCGCAACGCCAGCTGGCGGCGGCACGCCGGTGCCTGCTGGTGCAGTAGTTGCGCAGCGGTGTCGCGGCGCAACGGCCGGTACGGCCCCTCTCACATGTCGACGACTGGGCCGGCGGCCGTCGGCTCGGCGACTGAAATGCCGGCGGGCTGGCCGCGCAGGTGCGCCACCTCGTCCTGCAGCCGGATGTTCGCCGTCTCCAGCTGCAGCACCCTGCGGCCGACGGGCGCGTTGGGGGCACCAGCAAAAGTAGCACGCATACGTCAGCGGCATTCCAGCGGCGCGGCGAGGTCCACGACCTCTCGTGAACGCTAGGGACGGGAGCGCAGTCTCAGCGATACGAGGCCAGTGCAAGGGCTGCGAGAAGAGGAGTGAGCTGCAGGAGGCGGTCACGAACTGCAGGCTGCGGAGCTTTCGCCGCGCCTCCACCTTTACGCACCGCTGGTTCATCTTGACCTCGAGCGTGTGCCGCTCAGCGAGCGCGCCGTTGCCCGCCGCCTGCACCTCGCTCATCTCCGCCTCCAGCTCCGCCTGCCGCTGCTGCAGCTCCTCCACGCGCTGCCGCAGCGCCGCCGCCTCACCGCCACCCTCCGCTGCCTCGCTCTGCATGGCCTCCGATGCCGCGCCGGGCGCCAGCCGCAGGGCCTCGAGGTGCTGCTGCAGCGCAGCGTGCTGCTGCTGCAGTGACTCGTGCGCTAGCTGCAGGGTCGAGAGCTGCGCCACCGCGCCGGCCTGCTGCTGGATCTCAGCCACCAGCTGCGCGGCATTCGCCTCGGCGGCCTGCAGCGCCTGCACCGCTCCGGCGGCGGCCTCGGCCTCCTGCGGACGCACACACGCAGGCGGGGAGCACGATCTGCAGGATCACACCAAGCTTCCCCGGCGGCTCAGTATCCTCAAAGCTCAGTCCTTGCCAGAGGGAGGAGTGGCCACATACCCGCGCGCTGCGAGTCACGGCCGCACCTGGAGCGCCGCCGCCAGCTGCTTGCCCTGTTCCGCCAGCTGCTGCCGCAGGCCCTCCTGGCACGCGCCGCCTGCGTCCGCCGCCGCCACGCGCACCGACAGCTCGTCCAGCAGCCCCTCCAGCTGCGCGCGCTGTCCTTCCTCCTGCGCCAGCCGGGCCGCCAGCTGCTGCTGGCTGGCCAGGGCCTCGGCCAGCTGCGCGTCCAGGGCGTCACGCTGCGCGGCCAGCTCAGCGATGCGGGCTGCGGCAGCATGGGAGGGGCGGGGACAATGGCAGGATCATGAGAAGGGAGTCGGCGGTGTAGACCTTGCCGGGATGGCGACTGCGTTGTTCTTGTCGCACGTACCGACTCTAGGAGAACCACCGTGCAACGCCTATGTAAGCCGCGGGCCCCAGGGCGTGTGCAGGTGGCTTGACACGCACCTTGCGCCTCGGCGGTGACGCCGGTGTCGCCCGCAGCGGCTGCGAGGGGCTCGGCGGGTTGTGCGACCGGCACCTCTGCCCGCGCGCCCCGCAGCTCCTCCTCCAGGCGGCCGCAGCCCGCGTCCAGCTCGACTGCGCGCTGCTGCGCCGCCGCCAGCTCAGCGGCGGTGGCCGCGAGCTTGGCGCGCAGCTGCTGCTGCTCGCAGGCGGCGGCGGCGCGCTCCTCCTCCAGCGCAAACTCGGCGTCCTGCAGCTGCTGCCCTAGCTGGTCCACCTGCTGCTGCAGCTCCGTGACCTGCGGGGAGGCGGCGCAGCGTAGGGGCAGTGGGCGCGCTGGATCTCAAGCCCAGAAACGGAGGAGCCGTGGAGCTGTAGAGCCTGCCGCGCAGCTCCATGACGTTGAGGGTAGGCAGTGCAAGTAGGTTGGGAGCGACGCAAACAGTGGCCTTCATCATCAGGGCATTGCACAGGGGTCGGTAGTCAGAGCTCCGCCAAGCAGAGCCGCGTGGCGTCCGCGCACCTGCAGCCGCCGAGAGCCGGCACCCGGCAGAGCGCGCGTCATGTCGGCGGCCGCCGAGGCCCCGGCCAGGGCGGCGCTGGCGTCGAGCAGCTGGCCCCGCACCGAGGCCAGCTCCTGCTCCAGCTCAGCGCAGCGCTGCTGCGCCGCCGCCAGCTCCAACGCCAGGCCCTGCAGCTCGCTGGTCGCCTCGGCGCGCAGCTGCTGCAGCGCCGCCAGCAGCTCGGCCCCCGACGGCCCGGCGGCGGGCGTCTCGCTGCGCCTCGGGGCGGCGGGGCTGAACAGCAGGCCGTCCGTGTCGTCCTCTGCCACCGCGTGGGGCTGTCGCGGCGCAGGCGACGGCACTGCCGTGTGCGACGCGGCGGCACCGGCCGCAGCGACAGCTGCCGCGAGCTGCTGCTCCAGGGCCGTGACGTGGGCCTGCAGCGCACCCTCCGCCTCCCGGCTGCCCGCCAGCTCCTGCTGCGCAGACTCGAGCTGCTGCCGCAGGCACTGCGCCTCCGCGGCGCCCTGCGCCGCCTCGCCCTGCGCTGCGCTCGACGCCGCTGCCAGCTCCGCTTGCAGCGCTGCTACCTGCGCCGCCGCCGCCTCGGCGCGCTGCGCCGCCACAGCCAGCTCCTCCGCGCCCTCCGCGGCGCCTCGCTCCAGGCTCGCAACGCGCGCCCGCAGCTGCTGCGCATCGGCGTCCGCCGCCGCCAGCTGCCCGGACAGGCGCCCAACGTCCAGTTGCGAGGCGCACAGCTGCTGAGCCACCTCGTCCTGGCCCGCTGACGCAGCCTGGTGCGCCGCCGCCAGCTGCTTGGACAGCTGCTCGGCCTGCGCCTCCGCCGCGGCCAGCCGGCCAGCCAGCCGCTGCACCTCAGCCTCGGCCTCGCCCAGCTTGCCGGCGGCCTGCTGCGCCTCCGCCTCCGATGCCGCCAGCCGGCCCGTGAGCCGCTGCACCTCGGCCGTGGCCTGCTGCTCCTCCGCCTGCGAAGCGCCCAAGCGTGCGCCAAGCTGCTGCATCTCCGCCTCGACCTCCGCCAGCTTGGCCGCGACGTGCTGCGCCTCCGCCTCGGAAGCAGCCAGGCGGGCCCCTAGCTGCTGCGCCTCAGCATCCTTGTCCGCTAGGGCGCTCACGACCCGCTGCGCCTCGGCCTCGGCGGCCATAAGGCTGGCCGCCAGCTCCCGCACCTGTGCCGCCGCGCTGGCCTCTGCCGCCGCCGCCTGCTGAGCCTCCTGCTGGACCCCAGCCAGCTGCGCCGCTGTAACCTGCGCCTGCTCCTCGGCGGCTGCGAGCCTGGACGCCAGCTGCTGCGTCGCGGCGTCCAACGCGCTTACGTTGCCGAGCAGCTGCGCCTGCTGCTCCTCGGCGCCTGCGAGCTTGCCCGCCAGCTCGCCGGCCTGCGCCTGCGCCGCCGCCAGCTCGCCGGCCAGCTGCTGCGCTGCGGCGTCCTGCTCTGCGGCCGTGGCCTGCAGGCGCTGCAGCTCCGCCTCGGAGGCGCTGAGCTTGCCGGCCTGCTCCGCAGCGGCGGCCTCCACGGCGGCCAGCTGCGCGGCCAGCTGCTTGTGGCGGGCCGCCTGCTCCTGCAGCGCCGCCTGCAGCGCAGCGGCAGACGCCTCGGCCGCCTGGAGCTTGCCTGGGGCCAGGTCCCGGCCGCAGCAACACACGGCAGTCACACCTCAGCCGCCGGATGTTAGTTTTTGCATGCGCACATCATGCACCACGTGGGCTCCCCCATGATTAAGTCCATCCCCAGGGTCTCACCCTGCGCCTCGGCTCCGTCCGCGGACGCGCTGGCCAGCAGCTCCTGAACCGCTGCGAGCTCCTGCAGCGCGCCGTCACGCTGTGTGGCCGCGGCCGCGTGCTGCTCCTGCGCCTCGGCCAGCTGCCCACGCAGCTCGGATGCCTCCTGGGCCGCCTTGGCCGCGGCGTCCTGCACAGCCCGCGGCACGCAGCCAAGACAAGCAAGGGCCCCGTCAACTGGGCGGCAAAGGCAGTACCCCAACCCGCCGCGCGACAAGTGGTCCCTAGCCTGTGGGCCTCACCTCGGCCGCCGCCGCCGCCGCCTGCGAGGCCGTCAGAGCGGCCTGCAGCTCCTCGCCCGTGGCCCGCAGCTGCCCCAGCTCGGCCCGCAGCGCCTCCGCCTGCTGCGCGGCCGCCGCGGCCTGCTCCACGGTGAGCGCGTGTTGCTCCCGCAGCGCCTCGAGCGCCGCCTCGCGCTCCTGCAGGCTGCTGCGCGCGCCGCCCAGCTCCGAGCCCAGGCGGGCCAGCTCCACGGCCTGCTGCTCGGCCAGGGCCTTGGAGCCCTCCAGCTCCGAGGATGCGGCCTGTAGCTGGCCTGCGGGGGTGGTGGGCGTGCGACGCCGCAACGTTGCCAACACACACACACACACACACACGAACGTGTCACCACTACAAACGTGCCGCGTGCGTGTTACAACTCAGGTGTGTCCTTGACATTGACACACGCCGGGACATGTCCCAGCGCAGCCGCGTCCGGCACCGCAACCGCACGGGCCACCGGGGGAACGAGCACTATCACTTCTTCACGTGCGTGAACGGCCAGGACCCACCCGACACGTCCTTGTGTGCTTCGCAGGTACTCGTGATCATGACATGATACAATTCTCAAAGGCAACGTGCACTTTCCCCAATCAAGTGACACTCGCGACAACCGGAACGCACCCGACACGTCCTTCAGCTCCTCGGCCGTGCACTCGAGCTTGTGGCTCAGCTCCGTGACCTGTAGCCCCAGCCGGCCGTTCTCCTCGGCCAGCTGCCCGGCCTCGGTCGCCTGCTCGGCCAGCTGCGCCTCCAGGCCAGCGCACTCGCCTGCGCAGTGGCGAGAGCGCCCATGAGGATATGTTGGTGCACGCAGCCGGCCACACGGGAGGACTGGATCCAGTCTTCAGACGGTGCAGGCGTATTTGTCCCCGCCCCAGCCCAGGGTCTTGGTGCAGCGGCTCAGTCCCATCCCTGGGGTCCGGGCTGCCGCTGCGGCGGCCGAGGGCCGACAGGCGCCGCTCACTCTGCTTGGCGGTGAGGTCCATCTGGCACTTCTGCAGCTCCACCGTGGCCACCTTGAGCCGCTCCTCGAACGAGTTGAGCTGCTCCTTACTCTTGTGCAGGTTCTGCACACGGATGCGGATGGTCGTTGCGTGGGCTTCAGTCGCATGTAATGATGCGCACAGCCATAGTGCATCCCGGGCCGCCGATGGGCACACCGCACTCGTGTGCGCCGCCCTGTCGGCACAACCCATACCGAGCTCCGGGCGCCAGCCCGCCTCCATGCCGCTACCCCATCGTTCCCACGCACCACCGGTCCTCGCCGGACAACGGCGTGCCCCCGCCGTCCCTTACACCGCAGCGTCCATCTACCGCCACCACTCACCACCATGATGCTCTCGCGCTTCTTGTTCTCGATCGCATCCTTCTTCTCCAGCGTCTTCTCCATCATTAGGCTCTTGCCCTGGTACTGCTTGAGCTGCCGCTCCAGCGCGCCCTTGTCCGCCAGCGCGGCCGCCTTGTCCTGCAGCGCAACGCGCAGCTTGCCCTCCGCGTCCGTCAGCCGCTTCCTGCGGCGCGGTGGCGCGGGCCGGGGCGCCCACAGGCGCGTCATGCGCAGACACAGCGAGACCCTGGCGCGCTGAGACCCCAGCGCGGTGACACGGGACGGGCCACGCATGCACATGCGCTCGCTTCGTTGCAGGGCGCAGCCGGCACGGCGCGATGCCGCACTACCGGTGCCCACATGCGCTTGGGGCCGGCCCCGCGCCTCCACGGCCGAGATGGACCGGCAGGCCAGCGTGTGTGCAGCAGCAGGGCCCTCCCCTGCTCGCTCCCAGGCCCTTACTTGAGCGCGTCGAGCTCCTTCTGCGCCATGTCCTTGCCCTTGGCGCCCGTCTTGGTCTCGAGCTGCAGCTTCTGCAGCTCGCCCTTGAGGTTGGCCACCTCCTGCTTGTTCTTGAGCCTGTGCGGCCGGCGTGGCAACGACAGCAGCGGCAGGGACGCGCACGCACCAGGTCAAGGCCGCATGCCCCTAAACCGGCTGCTGCCCAGCCGGCAACGGTGCAGCTACTGAGCTCCTGCCCAAGCCCGAGGGCCCCACGCACCGCTCCTCCTTCAGCTCCTCCTTGGCCCGCAGCGCGCCCGCCGCCTCCGCCACCTTGGCACTCAGTTCGTCCACCTGACCAACATCCACACAGCCCAACACACGAAAGGCGTCAACCGGCTGCGATAGCCACACAGCGCTCCACCTTACACGACCTGGACCCAGTGAGGTGGGGAGAGGAGGACGGGGTCAACTCCTCCAGGCGCCGGCCTCCCTAGGGGCCTTACCTGGCGCTGCAGCTCAGCGCGCGCGGCGCTGGCCTCAGTCGACTGGTCCAGCGAGGCCTTGACTAGCTGCTCGGAGCGCTCGCGTGCGGCGCGCAGCTCAGCCTCCAGCGCGGTCGCCGCGGCTGCCGCGGCCACCTGCCGAGGAAGGAAGGGAGGGACAAACACCCTTGCGTCAACGCGCGGTACACAGGGCACGGCACGGCCTGCTCATAGGAGGGCAGCGGTGGTGCAGGGTTGCGCACGACGGGAGGCGGGGTGTGGAGAGAGTAGCGCTGTCACACCTTGGCATCCGACAGCTCGGTCTGCAGCGCCGCCAGCGCGGCCTCGTGCGCGGCGCGCGCTGCTGTCGCCGCCTCCTCGGCCGCGGCCGCGCTGGCTGCGGCCGCCGCCTCGTGCGCCGCCGCCGTCTCCTCGGCGGTCTGCTCCAGCAGCGCGATCTTCTCCTGCGCCGCGGCCGTGCACGCCTGCAGCTCGGCTGCGGGGGCAGCGGCGGGCCAAGGGGGACACAGGAAGTCAGTCTCGGGGACCCCGACACGCGTAGTTGCGAGGAAAGGCGGCGGGTTCCGTACCTTCCGCCGCCTCCAGCTCCTTGATGCGGCCCTGCAGCTCCTCGGCCGCCTGCTGCAGCTCGCCGATGGTGGCGTCGCGCGCCGCCAGGGTCTGCTGCAGCTCCTCCTTGGCAGCCGACGCCTCGTCCACCGCGGACCGCATGGCCGCCAGCGCCTCCTCGTGCCGCTCCTGCGTAGCAGCAGTGCACACAGACGATGTTAGATCCGTCAGCAGCACATACCTGCGCTTCTGCGCTTCCAAAACACCATCCCCTCCGCCCCGTCACACCTTCTGCAGCGCCATCTCAAGCCGCAGCTGCTGCACCTCCACCGCCGCCTTCTCTGCCGCCTCCTGCGCGCTGCGCGCCACCTGCCGCGCCGCCTTCTCCGCCGCCTCCTGCGCCTCCTCCATCTTGCGGCCCGCCGCCTCCAGCTCGGACCGCATCTCCTTGGCGCGAAGCTCCGCCTCAATGGCGCGCACCTGCGGTCACGGCAGCGGCCCGGCGTGCGGCATCTTCGTCGATAGTCACACTTGCAGTCAGAGGCCCCATATATCCCATAGCCAGCGGGGACAGCAGAGCCTGCGAATGGCGCTTTTGCAGAGCCTACTCTGCAGTCCGACGCGGTCGGGTCCATGCGACATGGCACGACTGCGGCCCTGCGTCGATGAGATGGGGCCCCAGCCACCGATATTGTCGCCCCGCATGAGGGCCCCTTCCCGATGTGCAAGTGGCATCATGAGCGCCTCCTGGCGGCGCACTGTGCGCCTGCGGCGCCCTGGGCGCGGGCCGCGCTGCCGTCGGCGCCCACCTCGCACTCCTGCGCCTTCTCTACCGCCGCCTTGAGCTCCTCCTCCTGCTTCTTCTGATACAGCGGCGCGCGCTTGCGCGACTCGAGCTCCTGCGGTGGCGGCGGGCGGCGACAGCGGTCAAGTCCAGCGCCGGAGGGCGCCGGATGGTGCTGTGCCAGCAACGGCTCCAGCACGGCGACGCACGCCCCCAGGCTGGCGCTCTTGCGGCCCGGCGGCGGCCAGCGGGGGCCGTTTCAGGCCGAGCGCCCCAGCCCAGGCCAGCCCGGCGCGGCCAGCCGACCTCTACGGCGGTGGCCCCGCATGCGCACGGCCCAACTCACGCCCACGTGCAGCTCCAGGCGCTTGTTGCACTCGTACAGCTCCCGTGACCGGGCCTCCGCCTCCGCCAGCCGCTCCTCGGCCGCCTGCGAGTGGTCGCCGCGCACACCGTCGCACACCCCGACGTACGCGAGGGCCCAAGTGCCGCACACGCTCAAGGCAACCTTGGGGAGGCACGCCACATAGTCCAGCCGCCGCGGTCCCAGCCCGGCTCACCGCTGCGCCGCGCCGCGCCGCCTCCAGCTCCTCGGCCTTCTCCCTGAGCTTGGCCGCCGCCTCCTCCAGCGCTGCCGCCGCGGCGGTGTCCTTGGCCTCACGAAGGCCGGCCTCGTAGTCGCGCAGCTCCAGCTTTGCGCGCGTGTCCGACAGCTCGGCCTTGAGGCTCTTAAATCGCTCCTTGAGCTGGGCGTTTGCGTCCGCCAGCTCCTTGCCGCGCCCCTCCAGCTCCTCGGCGCGCGACGCGGCCGCGGCCGCCTGCTTGGCGCCGGACGCCTCGAGCGCCTCGCGGCTCTGTGGGCAGGCATCCCGGGGTGGAGTAAAGTGGGGTGGGGTGGGATGTACCGGTACGAGGTTCTTGCCGCGCAGGGTGCAACCCTAAGCGTGGGGGCCGATGTGGGTTGCGCATGTCGCGTGCACCAGGAGCGGGCGCAGCATCGCGCGGCTCTGCACAGAGGCGCCCACGATCGCCTCGCGGTTCGCCTGAGGCGCCAGCGCCGCGGCTCGGGGCTTGTGACGGCTGGGCAAGGAGAAATCATACCGGTAGACCGGTGCGTGTGGGCCAGTGAATAGCATCAAGGCCACGTGCCCAGAGCGGCATGAGCAGCATCGCCCCGGCAGCGTGGCCGGCTCCATATTCACACATGCCCATGCGCCGCACCTGCTCTGCCGCCCGGCACGCGGCCTGCAGCTCCTCCACCTTGCGGTCCAGCTGCCGCGACTGCCACCGCGACTGCTCCAGCGCCTCCGACAGCGCCTCCTTATGCTGCGCCGCCGCCGCGAGCGCCTCGCTCGCCGACCTGCGCCAGGACACCCGCCAAGCGCAACCACGATCCCACCCGTCAGCTCCCCTGGCACCTCGCGCAAGGTAGCCCAGCCTGATGCCACGCCGCCCGGCCCGCGGCCACACCTGGCGCTGTCCTCGTGGCTGCCCGCCGCCTGCTGTGCGGCCGCGAGCTCCTGCGCCAGCCCGCCCACCCGCTCCTCCATGTCCTGGTACTGCTGCGCGAAGCGGCCCAGCAGCACCCGCTCCTGCACGGGACCGGGGGACAAGCAGGGGGACAAGGGCACGGTCAGCTAACCCGGCACGCCAGGGCCGTGGAGCGAGCCCAGCCGCACCCGCTCCCCCATGGGACCGGCCACATGGGCCGGGCAGCAGTCACAACCGTTCAGCTTCTCGAGGCACGCCATGACCGGCACATGGGTGTCCTGCCGTTGCGCTGATGTGCGAACAAGCGCAGCGGGCAACCTCTACTGCGAGCCAACCCGAGCGTGGCAGCACCTGGCTGGGCAGGGCCGCCATGATGCGGTCCAGCGCCTGCCGCACGCCGCCTTCCTGCTCCTCGTCCTCCTCCAGCAGCTCGTCCGAAGGGATGGAGCTGACTGCGATGTCCAAGACAAAGGGTCAGAGGTGTGTGCAGGGCAGAGCGTATGAGCGCGCTTGCGAAGTCCGGGGAGCGCGGAACAACACCAGCGTGTCAAGTTGGGGCCGCATCACGAGCCGACCGGCCATGAGCTACTCACGCTCGCGACGGCGGCGCTGCGGCGTGGGCCCCTCGGCGGCCTCGCCCTCCTCCTCGTCCTCCTCAAGCAGCGCGCTCAGCTCGGCATTGGACTGGGACGGCACGAAGCCGCGCTTGCGCTGGGCCGAGTCGCCGCCGCCGCCGTTGCCGCCTGCGCGCACCGGTGCACGCACGCATGAGCGTCAGCTCTCCCTGCATGCCATGCCCGACGGGCTCCACACGACGCGCTAGCAGCCCGTAGCCCTCATCGCCGATGCTGCACACCTGTCGGCGTCGGCTGCTGCTCGCCGGAGGCCAGCGCCGCGGGCGCCGCCCAAGCGCTCTTGCCGGGGCACCACGTCTCGCGGCGGCTCTGCTTGCGGCCGAAAGACTCGGTCGGCTCGTCGCGCTGCTGGAACATGAGCTTCTTGGCCACCTCGGCCTGACGCACAGGTACGGGGTGTACGGTTTACGGGGGCATGGCAGGTGCAGAGTTAGTCGGCGGCTTGGCCAATCGAGCGTCGGTGGGCAAGGGGCCAGGGGCGTCCGCTGCGTAGCGCAGCGGATCTGAGCTTGCCCAGATGCTTGCAGCGGGTAGCATCGTGGGCCGTTTGCCGGGGCCGGCCTGAGGCCGCGGGCGCGTGGGGGCTTGGGCCCCACCTGCTTCTGCGCCTTCTCGCGCTGCAGCTGCTCCTCCTGCAGCTTGATGCGCATGAGCTCCTTTTCCTGCTCGCTGCGCAGCAGCTGCGCGCGCAGGTGGTTGATCTGCTCCTCCACGTGCGCACCCAGCCTGTGGGGGGCGCGGGCGAGGGCCAGGGGCACGCCACGCTTACACTCGCGTCCAACGAGGACAGGACCCCGTGCTGCCCATGCTCCGATCAACCCCATCGCAACCGCTGCGTGCTGCGGGCACCAGCACCCGTTCCGCATGTGGAACCCTCCTAGCCCATGCGACTAGGGCCCCGGCTCGCGCACCCGCTCTCCGCCAAGCAGCGCTTGAGCTCCTCGATCTCCTTGGCCTGCCGCTTGAGCACGGCCGCGTCGCTCAGCACCTCGTTGACCACGGCGTTGTTGACCACGCGCTTGGCGCGGCACGCGAAGCGCAGCGTGCTGTGGCTCTCCTCAACATGGCAGCTGCATGGGGATTCAGGATTGCTCGGATGGTTGATACAGGCTTGAACACTTTTACAGGGCGATGTGACACCCCTCATTGCTAGGCCGGCGGGCCGAAACTCCCTTGGGCGTGGCTGGAAGGGGCGGGCCTTTCCGGGTATGAGTCCGCTCTCCATAGGCTGCTACCCCCTGGAGCCAGTCGTCAGGTCCCCCGGGGCCTCACCCGGCTGGCGTCATGGCGCAGATGACCGCCGTCTTAGCGTTACCGCCCAGCGAGGGCTGCAGGATGCGCGTCAGCTTGCTGTCGCGGTAGGGGATATGGCCGCCTGCGGTGTGTCGGTCGACTTAGGCAGCCACCAGGGTGCTCGCTACACGCCACGAGCGAAGACCCCGCTCCAAGCCATCGCACATCCCGCCCGGTGCCGGGGCGGCCACCCGTGTGCCTACCGCCAGTGACCGCCCCCCTCCCACACACCCGTCCCTTACGACCCACCCGTTGCCAGCGCGCCCTCGCTGAGCTTGTTGATGACGTTGCCCAGCGTGAGCAGGCTCTTGTTGATGGCGGTGCCCTCCTTCATGCGGATGCCCTCGGCGCCCGTCTTGGCCACGCGCTCGCTGCCCGCCAGGTCCACTAGCGTCAGCGCGGACACCAGCACCGCACCCGCCTCGTCGCTCTCCATGTTGACCGCGCGGCTCTCCACCACCTGCGCCGCAACCAGGGCGCCGCCAGGGGCCGGGCACCGCGTCCGCATGAGGACCAGTCCATACGGTTCGAAGTTCAGCAAAACCCAGGGGCGGCCAGCGAGCCGTTGCAGCGCTCGGGTCGGCCGTGTGGCAGCGGCCACGCTGCGTCACGCGTACAGAGGTCTGGGAGCGCAGAGTGAGTGCCGATGGACGAGCGGGGCCGGGCCCGCCGGGGCGGGGTCGGCTGCAGGTGCCGCGCTGCCGCCACGCACCATGCGGAAAATGGTGTGGGAGCGGCTGCTCTTTTCGTTCATTTTTGTGGAGCCGATGTGGCGGTTGGTTTCGCCCGACTCAAGCAGCGCCAGCACCTGCGCGCATTCACAGGCGGCGCCGGTTGGCGAGAGGTGCCGTCCCTCGGTACCGAGATTCGGTTAAACGCTGCGTGGAAACGCGCGGAATGCTGCGTTGTTGGCCGATTGCCCGGCGCCCTGGGCTACACATGCGAACGCACCCACCTGGTCGGGGCTGGTGACGATGTCCTCGCGCAAGCCGCACACGTACGGCCCGTTCTCCTTGCTCTCGTGGATGGGCAGTTTGATGTTGTCGGGCGCGAGCAGGTCGTTCACCTCCTCGTTGTAGAGCTGCGGGGCACGAGAAAGGGCCCGATCAGGGCAAAGACGGCGGAGTGGGTGCACCGGGCAGCCGGGCGGAGGTCGTTGCGCTCGCTGGCCGCTGGCCACTGCCTTGTCCCCTATATAGACCGGCCCCCAAAGGCCTGCTGCTGCGCGAGACGGGCAGGCGACGGCTATGCTCGCTGGCCGCCGGCGCCCACGCCGGCGCCCGTGCCAAGGGCTGAGACCCGGGAGAGCGGGGCTTGGCAGCTGGAGGCGTGCCAGACGGCCTGGCGACGGCGCTGCGCGCTAGCAGCTGGCCATTGTCGTGGCCCCCAACCCTGAGCCCCACACCTCCATATAGGACACGCGGATGAGGTACTCGCGCGACTCGTTGCTCTCGATTAGCCCAAACGCCTCGGCTACGGCGAGCGCGATGATTCCCGGGCTGTCCGGCGTGCCGCGCATGGTGTGCGTCTTGCCGCTGCTGGTCTGGCCATACGCAAACACCGTGCTGTTGAAGCCGCTGACGACCTTATGGATGAGGCTCTGCGTGGTGACCTCGTAGATGCGCTCCGTGGTCCACTCGGGCCCGAACACGTGGTCCAGGCCATACTTGGTGTCGCGGGTGCGGTCGACATCCCGGGTGTTGGGGTCGAGCTGCACGATGCTATTGCCGTCGACCTTCCAAGCAAAGAACTCCTGGCCCTCCTGCTTGTTGAGCGGCCGCACTCGGACGCTCACGCTGCAAGCAACGCGCGAGGCACGAACAGTGGCCGTCTTGGCCTTGGTTTGCGCGGAGTACTTGGGGCTGCGTCTCCACGCACCTGATATTCTCCATGGCTCCTCCGTGCTAGTCCAAGGCGTGCTGCTCGACAGCCGGAGAGGGCTAAGCAAGCAGCTGCGAGTCCATGCTGACCTCGACCTGCCTCACTGCGGCCCAGTCCTGACAGCTGCGGTGTCTAGGGTATAGCGATAGTGGTTCTTGCTATACAGCCAAGTATTTGGGGCAGTCGCAGAAGCTGTCAATGAACGTTCGAAATTGGGTCGTTCCAGGAACGCTCGGGCCTGCGTTGTTGGCAATCTCTGTATGGCGCAGAATGTTATTCTGCAACTGAAGCCATTGTGTGACACGCGACTAGTGAAACCGGCCAGCGACAGAGCTCATGCGGACGCATTTCACCTGCGGCCCCTGAAACCCTCTATCCGCATGCCCAAATGACGTCTCAACTCATGCTTAGCAAGCGTGCCTGCTCGCTGCCGGTAGCGAGCCGCACGCGGCGATGTGGCCCGACATGCCTGCCCCACGGAGCGCGTCATACAGCACGCCCGCGGACAGCCCGCGCTGCGTTGCCTGACGTGACGCAGGTGCGCATGTGAAGGGTCTCGAGGTCTCGGCTTGGAAAAATCCATCGGCGACCCATCGACTCGCCAGCATCCCGACGCCATCAACGCCGCTGCCCGCTCTCATCAGAGGACCCAACCTCACGACACCTCGCCTGTGCTGCCGCAGGTAGTGGGCCACCCTGGCATGCTCACCGGCGCCGTGTGGACGAGTGTCGTGTTCGGCACGGGCTGGAAGGTGCTGCGCAAGGGCCTCACGCCCGAGGGCATAGCCCACTCCTGGTTCCTGGGCGCCTCGATCTTTGCCGCCTTCGGCGTCGGCGGCTTCTCCCTGGTGTGCTTCTACTTCATCTTCGGCACGCTGGTAGGCACACCCACCACCCGGGGCATTCTGCGCAGCGTGTGGGGTTCTGTTCTACTTCACAGTTGAGCACACTGTTAAGTGAGCGGCCCTTGGCAGTGTGGTGTAGCAGGCGCCGCACGGTCGTGCCGCCGCGTAGATGCCCCGGTTGCTCCGGCCCGGGCATGGGCCTCGCGACGGCGCTGCCCTTCAACCCCAGCTTTCCGCACCCCGTAGCGATGCTGCAACATCAACAACAACAACCCGCGCCTCGTGCCGCCCCCGCCCTCGCCACACGGCCTCCACCAGGTCACCAAGCTCAAGCTGGAGCAGAAGCAGCGCGAGGGCATTGCGGAGGCGCGCTCGGGGCAGCGAGGGCCGGTGCGTGGCTGAGACCGTACCCTACCCCACACAACCCTGTGCGTGGAAGCCCACGCCCTTGCGGTCTCACCCACCAAGCCACACCGGCACCGCCGCAGCTGTCCGCACCCACTGTAGCACTCGAGCAGCACGTGCCGCCGCCGCCCACCCTCAACCCGCTGGTGTGCCCGCAGGCGAGCGTGTGGGGCTCGGGCATCGCCGGCACAGCTTGCGCGCTGCTGGCGCTGGCGACCGGCGACTTTGAGCTGTTCCAGGTGGGCAGCTGCATGCGAGTGGAGGGCTGCTCCACTGGGTCAGGATGCGTCTACGGCATGATCACGCTAGACAGCACGTGCTACGGAGCGCATGGGACGAGCGGCCCCAGGCGCGCCGACGTCAGGGATGCAACCCATGGCCTGCCAGCGCCGCTCCGCCGCCGCCACCGCCACCGCCACCGCCGCCGTCGCCATGCCCTGGGGTGGCACGGGTGCCTGGCGTGCGCTGCCTGGGCTGAGCCATGCGGGGGCCGACAGCGCGCTCTCCTGCCTTGCCTGCCTCCACGCGTCACGTCGCGCCTCCCGCCCCGCCCCGCCCCCAGATCGGCTTCGTGGCCAGCTTCTGCAGCAAGCTGTCGGACACGGTGTCCAGCGAGGTGCGCAAAGCAGCCCTCGCACCCCAGCGCAGTGCAGTGTGTGATTGCTATAAGTATAGTGCACGACAATGCAATTACAGCACCTTTGATGAATGCCTGTTATGCCAGCAAGGTGGGGCCCGGCCCAGGCCGCGGAGGGCTGGCGTGTGGGCCGGCAAGGGCCGTCCAGGCTGTTGCCGAGATTCCCCGGGGGGGGTCCTCGGCGGGGGTTCCCTTGCGGCGGACCAGGCCAGCGGGGCGGGACTGCCAGGCACGCAGCCGCGCCTGCAGTGCCCCCGCCCATGCTCCATGCCAGCTGCCACGGCGGCCTGACTGCCTCCCTGGCCCCCACTTCCCCCCACCCCCACACGGACGCACATGCACATGCACGAGGCGGGCAAGGCTGCCTGCCTCTCCCTCGCCAACCCAACCCACCCACTCGCGCGACGCGTACGGGGTGGTACTCTACTGTGCCCTAAAAGTTGTTCACACACCCAACCCCGCACGGCTCCCCACCACCCTCCCCGTCTCCCTGCGTCCCCGCCTCCCAACCCGTCAGGTGGGCAAGGCCTACGGCAAGACCACCTACCTCATCACCACCTTCCAGCTGGTGCCCCGCGGCACCGAGGGCGCCGTCAGCCTGGAGGGCACCGCCGCGGGCATGGGCGCGGCGCTGGTGTTCGCGTCCCTGTCGCTGGCCATCGGGCAGGTAGGCAGGCATGGGCGCACATCGCAACGGCAAACCGGTTTCATGTGCTGGTCTGAGTACTCGCAGCCCTATCGCTGGCCGTAGGGCAAGCGGTTCGTGGGCGCAGCAGGCTTCGCGGTTCCATAGCGCGGGCGCTTGTACTTTTGTCGCAACCCGCCTCCGTCCTGAGCTGCCTGCCTGCCTGCCTGCCTGCCTGCCTGCCTCCTGAGCTGCTTGCCCGCCTGCCTGCCTGCCCCCGCTGCCTGCCCCCGGCTGCTGGGTGGTGTAGGTGCCGGATGTGCAATCGGCGGTTGTGGTGGCCGCGGCGGCCACGCTCGCCAACCTGGGCGAGAGCTACCTGGGCGCCTCGGTGCAGGTGCGCCGGGGGGGAGCTGGTCATGGCCGCATGACGTGACATTGATTGCATGTATGATGAAGTATGATGGAGTATGATGCAGTATGAACTGTTGTTGCGGAGACGCGCAAGCTGGCCAGCCTGGGCGCCTCGGTGCGGGTGCGCGGAGGAGCTGGTCATAAGGCTATGATGGGGGCGCACTCGTGGGGCTGGGGAGGGCTGCTGCCCCGCGCGTGTGAGGAGCGCGATGCCGGGTTGGTCTGGGACGTGAGCATACGCCGTGCCGTGGCGTGACGCAACGCAACGCGACGCGACGCGCACGTCGTGAAGCCCAGCCGTCCGCCGTCCTCCCCACTCGCCGCAGGGCCGCGTGGGCTGGCTGACCAACGACATCGTCAACATGCTGCAGATCAGCGCCGCCGCCGCCATGGCCGTGGCGGCCAAGCAGGCGCTGCTGGCCTGAGCTGCTGTGGGGGCGGCGGAGCGGGCTGCTGAGCCATCCGGGCCGTGGGAGCAGGGCAGCGGGCGGGCGCCTCTGCAGCAGACAGCTCGGGAGCGGGGGTCAGAGGAGGGCCCCTGTGGCGGTGGGCGGCGGCTTTGCTGCTGCGCGGGTGGCGCCTGCTGCCGGCCTGACCGACAGCCGGCGTGGCAGGCGGGCGGAGCAGGGCGTACGGCAGGTGGGCGCTGCCGGGCTGAGCGCGGCGCTGAGGCGGCGCCGACTTCCTGGCTGGGGTAGGCCGCAGGCGGGAGGGCAGCGCCAGGCGGCGGCGCGTTGCCGGTCATGTGGCAGGTGGCAGGTGGCAGGGCGCTGCGACGCGCTTCGTGGGGCCACGTTGCGATAGCGGCAGCTGCAGAGGTTGAGGCGGCGGCGTGGGAGAGAGGTGGGGGCGGCCGGGGCGTGGGAGCGAGTGCAGTGCGGTGCGGTGGGCGGGGTGCGTGCCGTGTGAGCATGTCGTGTGTGCGGCAGGGTTGCAGGTGCGCAGGCGCTGGGTCAGGGGGAAGGGCGGAAGGCGCGGTGGCCGGACGTGGGGCCTGTGGGGCCGTGGGCCGTGGGCGCGCCCAGCCCGGTCTGCCTGTTCGCAAGGCACCCGTGGTTGCGGTTGCTGGGTCGCGGGCGTATGTGGCTGCGAAGGAGCCGGCGGGGGGCGCCATGACGCGAGGGTCCGCTCCGCGTGTGGCGCTGTGGGTGGTGCGGGTGGCGCAGGCCTGCCCACGGCGCGGCCAGCTGTTGCAATACCGTTGATGAGTGGCCGGTGATACACGTGCACGCGCCGCCCGCCCCACCATCACGCATGCCCTGCATGTCCCTTTATTTTGTTGAACACGTGCCCGCCAGCACATACCCCGGCCCATGTGCACCCCCGACAGCGCGCACCGATCGCGGCACACCGCCGATGCTGACGACGTGAAGACAGCCACCCAACGGCGGCACGACCGCGCCGGAGCAGGACGGCCAATCTGCCGTCGCACCTCAGTTCGATCGAGTAGAGCCTATTGAGTTGCACCGTAGATGTACCAACAGGATTGATGCAAGACACCAGGGCTGCTTGCCAGGGCCGCCTGCCTGCCCCCATGGCCCCCACGCAGCATCCCTGCCGGGCCTGCACCGCAGTGGCGGTAGGTTGTCTCAGGTACCTGAGGTACCTCTCACTGACTGCCACGCTGGTCCTACAGTAAAAAGCCTGCACCGCGCGCCGCCCGTGCGCCTGCCCACGTGCCCACCCGGTGCCGCACCGCACCACCACCACACACCGCCACCACACGCCACCACCACCAACAACAACAACAATAACAGATACAAGTTGCCGGCCAAGCCTGCTCGCCCACGGCGTCGCAGCGCTGCCGGGGCCGCCGCCCACACGGGGCCTTTTCACTCAGAACCAGCGTGCAAGTCATGGGGCCGCACGCTCGGGGCCTGCATACGCGGACCGTGCGTCGCAGGTTCGTGTTGTGGGCTCCTCAAAGGCGTCACAACCCCATGCGACAGACTCCACCCGGAACCGGCATATGAGGACCCCACTCAACAGCGAGCCGCAGCGCGCTCACTGTCTAGCTTGCTGTGGGGAAACCCCAGGGGCGACCCCCGGCGGGGAGCTATCCCAGCGCAGCCCTCCCCCACGCAGGTACACAGCACGCCGCGCCATCATGTATGCGACCGATGGCCCGGGGCGCCGCATCACATGGAGTGCCACGTGACACAGACCCCCCCCCCACGGGCATCACACAGACCCCCCAGGGGCATCACGTGGACCCCCACCATGAGTGCGAAGTGCAGCGGACGCGCCCACGGCCTGGGCCGCCAGGCGCGGCCCGCCCCAGTTGGCACCGCGCCGATCAGTGTGCGGCGGCGGACGTCCACAAATCACACACACACACACATGTTGATTATTATTAACACACTCGTCTCTGGCATCGCGGTTATGAATATATGGATCCCGGCATGCCTGCGGAAGCAGGCTGCCGCCTGGCCTCACGCGCAGGCAAGTGCAGCCGCAGCCGCAGCCCACGGCCGGCCGGCCACCACACGGCCCGGCACGGCCTCGCCGATCCAAGGCAAAACACACGCCCTCCGCGCCGCCCCGCCACTTGCCCGCCCTGTCCTATGTGGAGAGCGTCAATTGAGCAACAGCGCCACCGCTACACCTCGTCCTGCTATCACGCAACGCGCCGGCGGCGGCGCCGGCGCTGGCCCCTTCCAGCGCCGCAGGCTTGGCGCCGCCAGCGGTGCGCCTTTATTGCGACCAACACAGTCGATGCGATTTGTGGTGGTGGATTGCTTTATTATCGGTATGGTAGTGCTGCACATGCATATACCGTTTGCGCAGCATCGTAAGTAAGGGCACGCGCCACACGGGGTGCGTCGGTGGGGGGGGGGGCGGCCACCGCTCCTCAAACGACCCCGCAGGCGGTCGATCCCGCCCTGGGGACGCGATCTGCGTTCCGCTCCGTACCTCCAGCCCTGGCGCTGTGGTGACAAGCACGAGCATGCTTCGCAGAGCAATGCCCATCGCCACCAACGCGGCGACATGCACACAATCGTAGCCATACCCCGTCCATTCACCACCGTCAGCCCGAGGCCCATCCGCCGCCGCAGCAGCAGCAGCCGCACCCTCGGCGGCTGCAGGTCGCACGATGCCCTCCGTGCGACAAGCACCCAGCGCGAACCAGCGCGATAAGTCAGACGTACGTAGCCGTACGACATAACACGTACACCTGTAACGTACCTAGTCTTCCGAACACGACCACGCGACGGTCGCATGCGCACGCACGCAAGCGGGGCCCGCCGCTCCCGCGCAGGCGGGACGCCGGACCCGAACCGGACCCCAACCGGATGGCTGCTGCACGCGCCGCCGGACCCCTGCCCCGCAGCCGCACTATGGGGGGCCCTGCCAACACGTTGCTCCCCAGCAACATGCACACGCACCGCCACAGCTTTGGGAACCCTTTGCCCGCTGCCTCAAATCAGCCAGTCAGCAATATCGAGGCGGCCAAGCACGGGCGGCTGTGGCCCCGCCGTGCCGGCCCCATCCGACACGAAACACACGCCGGCCCCCGCCCCTGCCCCTCCGCCCGACAGGTCCTGGCCCGCCGCCTGGCGCTGCGTGACCACGCCGCCCATGGGTCCCGCGCCAGTGACCAGAGCTCCGAAGCTTTGCGACAGCGCCACACCGCCGCCGACACCGCCGCTGCTACCGAGCTGGCTGCTGCTTGACGGCCCCTGCGGCCCGCAAGGCACGGAATCTCTGCGCAGCCCATGCTGAGACGCGAAGGCCGCCGCCGGCGTCTGCGGCGCGAGCAGGCTGCCTGCTTCTCCGGGCGCCGCCCAGCCGCTGCTGGGGTCGCGGATGCGGCTTAGCGACAGCCCAGAGCTGCGCCTCGGCTCCGAGCCCGGTTGGTGGTGGTGGTGGTGGTGGTACGGCTGCTGGTACTGCGGCTGCCGCTGCTGCTCTGACAGGAAGCCGACCAGCTGTGTGGGCAGGCTGGCGGCGGAGAACGCGTGGGTCGGTGTGGCCGCCGCCGCCACCGAGTTGCCCCAACGCGGCACCGGCCCCGAGTAGCTGGCGGCGGCGTAGGGGCCGGCGGAGGACTGGCGCGGCGCGGGGCCGGGCGCCATTGGGTCCTGTGCCCAAGGCCCAGAGGCCCACGCCGCCGCCGCGGCGGCGGCGGCGCTGTTGTAGCCTGATCCCGGATCGAACTGCCAGTCCTGTGGGCCACGGTCCTGGCCCGAGCTCATGAAAGCCCGGCCGAACGAGCTGGCGGCGCCGCCGCCGCCGGTTCCAGTGCCGCCGCCGCCGTCGGCGGCGGCGGCATCTAGCGGCGAAGCCGCGGCGGCGCCGTCGACGGCGGGCATGAGCTCGACGTCGTCCTGTAGGAACTGCTGCCACAGCTGCCAGAGGGGGCTGTTGTTGCCGCCGACCTCGGCGTCAACGACAGCGTCGATTGCGCCGCCGCTGCCGGAAACAAGTGGTGGCGGCGCCGCTTCCGGTCCCGACGCGAAGCCGCGTATCGCCTCCAACCTGGCGGAGCCGGCGCAGCCAAACGGCGCGCGGCCTGCGCCTGCGGCGGCGGCGATGGGCGTCAGGAAGGGCGAGTCGCCGGCGCCGTCGGCGGCTGCGAGGGCCGTGGCGGCTGCCTCAGCCGTGTGACGGCTGAAGAAGGGCGAGACCGCCTCCGCCTCCGCCTCCGCCAGCGCCTGGGCCTGGGGCGCGACCTCAAAGTCCATGGCCTCGCATGCGGCCCAGCCCTGCTGCTGCTGAGGATGAGGGTGCGGCGGCGGCGGCGGCTGCACGGGGGCCGTGCGGATGGGCGGCAGCTGCGGCCCCGGCAGCGCCGCCGCCGCCGCCCAGGCGCCGCCGCTGGCTGGCGGCTGCGGCGGCGGCTGCATGCTCGCCGGTGGCGGCGGCAA
>BDDC01000266.1:574-23017 GCA_001662425.1 Chlamydomonas sphaeroides | reverse complement strand
CCGGACGACACAGCGGAGGCCGAGGCGGACAGGCCGGCCGCCGGCGCCGCCGTGTAGCCAGGGAGGTTCAGGGCCCAGGGGGACGAGGCCAGGCAGCCGCTGGCGCTGCTTGAGGACGCGCCGGATGGCGGGGCTGCGGCCGCAGCGGCTGCGGCCGCGGCTGCGGCCGCGGCTGCGGCCGCGGCTGCGGCTGCGGCTGCGGCTGAGTTGCGGCCGTCAGCTGCGGGGCGGGGGTGGCGGTGCAAACAAAGAGGTTTGGCATTTGAGGCAAGGCAACTGAGCTTGGGGCCAAGTTTGGGACCTGCCGGAGGGGGCCTGCTGCAAGGTTGCGCGCAAGCAGCACGCCAGCCAGCGCATCACGACTCTGCGCGACCCAGCCGGTGCTCTCACCTCCGAGCCGATCATAAGAGAGCGCTCGCAGCGCCGCAAGCGGCGGAGCCTCTGCCGCTGCCGCCGCCGCCGTTGCCGTTGCCAGCGGCGGGCCGCTGGCGATGGTCATTGTGGCGAACCGGTAGCTCACGGAAGCCGCTGCCGTGACGTCCTGTCCGCTGACGCTGTACGGCAGCTGGGAGGACCGAGCAGCCATTCCGTACGGGTCGTCTGCAAGCTGCAGTTGGGGTTGCGACTGGGGTTGCGGGTAGGGCTGCGAGTGGCGCCTCTGGGTTCGTGGCGGCGCGAGGTCGGGGTGGCTGCTCACCCCCGGGTTGGCGTGGCCAGTGCCAATGCTGGAGCGCGGGCCGGCGCTCGAGTACAGCCCGTGAGGCCGGGCGCCGATGGCAGGGCGCAGTGAGTGGCGAGGCTCAGCGCCGATCTCACCTACGGCCGAGAGCGACTTGGAGCGCGGCATGTGCAGCAGCCGAGACACCGGTGTCGCGTCGTCTTCGGAGTCAGAGGCAGCTGCTC
The DNA here is from genome assembly GCA_001662425.1 of Chlamydomonas sphaeroides. Lineage (NCBI taxonomy): Eukaryota > Viridiplantae > Chlorophyta > Chlorophyceae > Chlamydomonadales > Chlamydomonadaceae > Chlamydomonas > Chlamydomonas sphaeroides. The sequence goes on along the minus strand of BDDC01000266.1, from coordinate 22,114 downwards.
CCGCGGGATGGTGGTGGTCAGGCTCCTCTAGGACGGCGCGTCTCGCGGCCTCCAGCGCTGCTTCTCGGGCTTCCGGTACCTCGGCGCGGTCGAGGCCGAGGTTGCGAATGGCGATGGAGTAGTGCCGCAACAGCGGGCAGCGTGGGAAGCCGGTCTTGGAGCGCTCCGCTGAATGGAAGATGTTCTGTGAGCAAAGTGCGGTGCAGTGAGCTCAGTACAGGCCCAATTCAACCATGCCCGACGTGAATGCGCCTAGTCAGCCGAAACGCTGCAAGCGACGTGCCAGAATGACTTGCGTGGGCATACCTTGACTTGGACGTCTGTGTGGTGCAGGACTTTGGCGAGGAGGCTCCATTTGCCGCCTAGCTTTGCGTGTGCTGCGCACAGCCGCACTAGCTCCGCAGCAGACCACTTGGTCCTGTGTCTTGAGCCTGGGTCATGACGCGACGCTGTGCTCCGTTGTGGCTGCGAATCGTCGTCCGCGTCGAGTTCCCAACCCTGCATTGGTGCCAACGCTATGGAATATGGCAATATGGGATAATTTTGGCAGTTGCATGCGTTGCTGGAGTATGGGGGTATGGCGCGCGGCCAGCCGCGGCCTGCGTGCCTACTAAACTGTAGTACATTCCGGCACGGCGGACTTCCATTCCTGCGTTTCGACTCGCACCCAGCACAGCAGTCATGCAAATATTACCTGTTTACATGGCGGGAAAGAACGGGGCTGCTGATAGGCCTTATGAAACGCGTTAGTCGAGGCGAAGGCCAGAACCGTTTGTCGTGTTCAGCTTCCTCTCCGCCTTCAAAGAGCACCAAAGGTAGCTGAGCGCCCGTGTGATCTCCCCCAATAGCGTTTTAGCAGCTTTCCTGCTCTTCCGTCGTACCGTGGTCAACATCGCGTCGCTTCAACAGTCACATTTGTTCCTTCACCTGAACCACCGCCGCGGGCTTCATAGAAAACCTACTAGCTGGCGGTCGCGCTGGCCTTCATGCCCACGGGCTCCACGACGCCCAGCTGGCCCCGCGGCGCAAGGGTCGAGCAGTGCCTGAGCCGTTGAACTCCAGCAGCTGGGGGAGCGCTGCTGCAACGCGGCCACTCCACGCAGGTTTAGGGTCGCCGCAGCCAGGATTGCCCCCCGCAAAGAGTCTGGTAAGCCAGCGGCGCCAGGTGGCGCTCCTGCACAGGGCATGCCCAAGGCCCGCCTGCGCTCCACGCCGGCTGGCGGCAGCGACCCCGATCACCACTCAGCGCGATCGGATAGCGGTGACCGGGTGTTGGCTCGCCCCTTTGGGGGCACAAGCTGTTCGACTCGGGCACCAAGGTAGCACAAGTACGAAACGCGACACAGCTAGAGCGGCAGCAGCGACGGCGTGCGTTGAGATGTGCATTCCTGCCGTTGAGGCAGGTCGGGCGGCTAGGTCCGGCCCGTGGGGTGAGGGCACGGATGTCGGTGTGCCCGAGACCCCTGAAATGCTCTCGGCTACAACCGCATGATGACCGACTGTTTGCGTCTGGTCAGGGTGGCCTCTTTTTGGGGCGAGCCATGCACCCATGTGAAGCTGGGACGGGTTTCCATGCGGCACTACGCGACCATCTCGGCTTGCAAGCCGCGTTGCAGCAGCCACGCACGGGCCGGCCCACGGCTCGCTGCTGCGGCCAGCCGAGGTAACACACCCTACGACCTCGCGCGCACCCCGCCTCGTCCAATCGCCCATCACTCCAGAGCCATCGGCCGCGAGGTGTTGACCCCTTGCACTCGGCAGCCCGAACACCGCCAGCAGCCCCCTTGGCGCCCGGCCCAGCCCGACAGGCGCGAGCCCCCACCTGAGGTCGCCACCTGCCCCCGCAGCAACCCCCACCGCAGCCCCCCGACCAGCCGCCTGTGCCCCACCCAGCCTCACACACCTCACACACCTCACACCAACACATCACGCAGGGGGACGACCTCACCAGGCCACCAGGCCATGGCCCGCACCCACCGCGCCATGGCGCGCCCCACACACATCCGGGCGGCAAGGCGCTCACCCCGGCCTCGCCTGCGCCGCCTGGCGAGGTCGACGGCAAGGTGCCCACCCGGGGGCCGCCTTCACGGGGGCCGTCCGTGCGGACGCCTGGCCCTAGGGCCCCCGCTAGGTTGCAGCATCCCTTGTAGCCGAGTGCATGGACCCTCCACTAGGGGCCACACGGCTCCCAAGTCCTGCAGCACGGCCCCAGCCCCCAGCACTGCCACGCGCCCCCTGGCCGTCCTCGGCAGTCCTCAGCTCAGCCGGCTGCCCAGGGTAAGGCCGCCGTGGCCAGCCAGGGGCCGGACCGCCCCAACCGCCCCAACCGCCCCAACCGCCGCACGGCCCACGCGCGCCTGACACCACGAGCCGCCGCCGCGCGGCCGCGCTGCCCAGCCGAGGCGCCTCGGCCGGCGGGCTGCTGGGATCGCGCCGCAACCCAGGTGCCGCCAGGGGAGTGCGCATGCGCCTCCCCTCACCCCCCCCAATGCGGGCTGCTGCAATGCTAGCTCGCCGAGCGCGGCCATTCTTGCTCCAACCCAGGGCCCGCCTCAGGGGGCCGGCCGCCGCCCAGCCCGGGTGCCGCCGCCGGCTCCTCCGCTTGGTCTCCCTCGTTGCGGGGCGCTGGCGGCCCCTTCCCAAAGCTGCCCGCGCGCCGCCGCCGCCACCTCGGAGCCCGCCGCCCCCTCCATAGATGACTTCACCGCCGCCGCTCCTCAGCTGGCCGCCGCCTCCTCGCCGCCCGCGGCCGCCTCCGCCTCCTCGGGCGGCACGTCCTCCACCCACGACCCCTCCACCACCTCCCGCACCCGCCGGTTGTACTCTCGCCTGGGGCGAGAGGGCGCAGGGGCGGCAGGCGCGGCAGGGGTCGCGGGGCGGCTTGCAAGGGGGGCTGGGTGCGGGGCGCGCCGGCAGCTTGCATGTCGTTTGCTATGCGGCCGGATAGCATGCGGGCGAGGGCAGCCTTGGCATGTGCTACACGTGGTGGTGGGCGCACCGCCTGCATGGGCCCATGGGCCCCCGGCCACAGCCCCGCACACAGGCACAGGGGCACCCCAAGACGCGGGGCACCCCAAGCCGCCACTCAACCGTCACGGCTGACGCAAGATGCTTGTCAAGGGCGCAGCCTCAGGCTGAGCCCCAGAGGCCCAGGGTGTCGCGGCAGCGACGCAGCCCGCATGCGGGCATGGGCCCGCCCGTGCGTCCGTCCCGTACCTCCAGGAGCACACATGCTTCGATACAACCACATGTCAGAGGCGATGGGCGCGGACCCCGCACCCACCGGTTCTCGTTGTACAGCCGCGCCGCCTCTCCGTTGGCCGGGGAGTTGGGGTTGGGGTCGGATAGGAGGCTCTGCGGGCGGCGGAGCGGCGGAAGCCAGAATGGTCTTAATCAGCGCTGCAGCGCTGGCTCGGGTTGGCTTGGTTTGGCTTGGCATGGCTGGGGTTGGGCCAGCACGGCTGCACGCCATGGCCCCAACACGTCGCACATCACAGCGAGGCGCGCCGTGCGCCCCCCGCCCCCGAGCACCGCGCAGCGCTGCGCCAGCTGCGGTGCCGCGCTGGCGGCACCTGCTGGGGAAGCTGCAAGCGGTTGGTGGGTGGGTGGGTGGGTGGGTGGGCGCCGCCAGCTGGCCGCGCGTCAAGCGGCACCACGCCGCCACCACAACGGCGCCTTGCGCCCTGGCGGGCCCCGACGCAGCGCCCTAGCGCTTGGTGGGCGGTGGGCCCTCGCAGGCCCGAGCGGCCATTGTGTCTGCTCGATGGCGCGCGCCCGCGCCCCAGGATGCCGCAGGGAGGCGCAGGCGCAGGCGCGGCCGCCCGCCCCACGCCCTTTGCTGGGCTGCAGCCGCCCCAGCCTGCGGGCGGCCGCCAGCGGGCGAGAGTCGGCGAGGCGAAGCCAAGTGCCAGGCCGCTCCGTGCGCGGCCGCTCCGTGCGCGGCCGCTGATCGCGCGGCCAGCGCGGTGGAGGGCACGGGACAGCAGGTCCACGCCCGACCGGTGCGCACCGGCGAGGGTCGTGCTGCGGTGCGCACCGGCGGAGGCGGCGGCGCCGCCGATGAGCATGGCGGCGCTGTCCCCGTCCAGCGGCCGATGCGCGCGCGGCCCGTCATTCCTCCTAGGTGCCGGCACGGCGCTGTGTCGGGCCAGCCAGCGCCAGCCAGGGCCCTCGCGGCACGGGCGGCACCGCCGCTGCGTCCTTGAGGCGGACGCCGTCTGGAGCGGCCCTGGCCGGCGCTGCCGAGCACAGCCGCACCGAGCCCGGCGCACCGCTGCGGCGCCGGTGCAGCCGGCGCCTGAGGCCCGACCTGAGGCGGCGCTGCGGAGCAGGCTGCAGCCTAGCGCTTGGCGCCTGGCGCAGGGCGCCGAATGCGGCCCAGCAGCTGCACACAGCGGCCGCACAGCTGCCGCCGTGGGCAAGAGCGGCCGGGCGTCCAGGGTCTCGGCCCAAGGCGGCGCGCTGGCCTTTTCCACGTCGACTTGACACCCAGCGCTGACCGGCGTGAGCCCATCACAAGATCACATGGCTGGGCGAGCAGGGCGGGGTGGTAGGCCCGGGGCCCATCTGCTGGTGCTTGGCCCCAGCACCGCGCACCGTGGACCGGCGGCCCTAGCGCAGCCAGGGCACGCCCATACCACGCGCAGGAGCACGCGTGCCCGCAACCAGCCCCGCAACCAGCAGACACCAAGGAGGCCCGAGCACTACGCACACGCGCGCGCAGCTCGACACGAGTCCGCACCTGGATGGATGTGAGGATGGCTGCCACGTCGTAGATGGGGGACCACTGGTTCTGCAGGATGTCGAGGCAAATGCTGCCGTCGGCGTAGACGTTGGGGTGGAACAGCTTGGACTTGAACTTGACCACCGGCGCCTGGGGGCAGGGAGGCGGGAAACGATTGGCGAGAGGATGTGTCGCGTTGGGCGCAGGCAGGCGGGAGGGGAGGCGGCGCGGGCATGGGAACGTGGGGCCGGCGGGATGCCCGAGCGCGGGGCGGCACGGGCATGGGAGCAAAGGGACGGCGGACGGCACCACGGGAGGCAGGCACCGCGGAGCCTGACGGCCGGGGGTGGTGGCACGGCACGGGAGTGGTTCGTGTGGGCGGGCGCTGCCGCCAGGCGCTGTGTCCGTGCCGCCGACAAGGCTGCGGCGCTGCCGCCAGCGCTGCCGGAGCGGCGCCGTCACGAGACCGAGGCATGCCGGCGGCAGCGTAGCCGCTGCAGGCGGACCGCGTCACCGCCGGGGCTGCCGCATGTCCCAAACCCGGCGGCCAGCGGCCGGCGCTGGGGCGCCCGAGCCTAGTTGTATGACGCGAGATGAGCAGATGACAGCAGGCTGCCACCGGTGGAACTGGAGGTGGCTGTGATCCTGCCTTCCTGCCTGGAGGGGGGTTGCCAGCGAAGCAGCGGCCCGGGCCGCGCTGGCCGCTGCTGCCTGACGTGCTGCCTACAGGCCAGGGTGTCGCCGGGCGCGGCGGAGACTTGCGCGGCAGGGCTTCGCGTTGGCGGTGACCGGCGCCCGGCAGGAGGCGACCGGTACGGTGCGGGAGGGGAACGTGTGCTCGTGACGTCACGACATCAAAGGACCGGCTGGCGCTGCTGCGTGCCTTGCCGGTGTGCTACTGGGGAAACGCCCGCAGCTGGCTGGTGGAACCGCGCCCGCCCTGGTGGCACTGGGGTGCAGATGGGGCACGGTCTGCCGTACCAGGTAGGTAGGAGCTCAAAAGTCTGGAAGCAGCGGCGGGCGCAGAGTAGGGCGCCAGCGCCTACTGATGTCCGCGGGAGGTGCAGCGAGGAGCCCACGTGCTGATGGGGTCTGAGCTCCGGCTTGCGCTGCCACGCACCTTGTTGGGGTACTCCTCGGAAAACTCCATCGTCAGCTTGAAGGTGCCTGGAAGGTGCGCGAAGGCAGCCGGGCAGTACTGAGGGCAGCTAGCGGGGCAGTTTGAGAATGTACGCTGTGCAACTACCTGAGATGCGGGCAACTAGTGGGTCGGCGCGAGTGGCGGGCAGAGAGAGCTAAAGAGATAGGGGTGGTGACGGGCTTTTCGCAGGGAGTGCAGCGGTCGATTACCGAGGAGGGGGTGGGAGGCAGGGAATGGTGTGGTGGCTGAGGCCTGTTTCCTCGAAGACACGAGCGAGATTGCGCCAGGGAACGGCACGAAGGGCAGAGAGCCGGGGGCTGGTTTGCAAGCGCGGGGGCGTTGCATCTGCACATTCTCGAACTTGCCGCCACTCGGACCAAGTATCCGACGGTCGTACACAGCCGCTCGACTCACCACCGTCCCAGGGCGTGTCCTCTGGTCCAAATATGACGCAGTTCCAGAGCATGATGTTGTCTGGGTTAGGGCTGCCGTTCACGCCTTGCGGCGGGTCGCTCGTTAGTCGCCTGAAGTCCCTCATCAGGCGCTTCCGCGACGGCGTACTCATGGCTGCTTAAGAGGAGAACACTCTGAAGCGTGAAGGTCGCAGATGGCACAGGCCGCTGCTCACGGCCTGGCAGAACGGTGGCGCAGGTGTTGCTACAATTGAACTTCTTGTAGTATGGCTTGAAGTATCGGGCAGCTCGACAGTGGACCGCACTGCTAGCAAGTATTTGCGCGCGCGGCGTGCAGGAGGCGTACCGTATGGTGGTGCTGATGCGTGGATGTCTCCGTGTATGCCCTGGTGGTGTTGTGGACCAGGGTGCACAATTGCCGGTTGAGGCGGCAAAACACAGACACACACACCCATCCTGCACGCCCACCCTCGCCATCCCGTTGGAATCAGTCCCAGTCACAGAGAGCCCCAGGAGCCCTCTCCCGCGTCAATATGTACGGCTCGATTGCCACACCGTAGCTGACATCGCGCACACCTGCGGCCAGAAGACAGAGAGTGCGAACGTTTGTAGCAAAGATGCGAAGGAACCCAGGAGGGGAGGGGGAATCGCCCCCTTGGCACGGACACATTCCCAGTTTAGCCCTTGGCACGCCTCATTTCCCCCAAGCCCACGAGGACGAATGGGCAATGAAACACGCAACTCTGTTACGCGTTGAAAGTAACTCTGTGATGTGAGCATCGCGAAAACACTAATCACAGGACCTTATACGCTCTAACTCGCTTAGGCCAGATCCCGCCAGACCGATTGTCGGATTGAGCTGAACAAACCTCCCCAGCTGCGCATGGGTGCATGGCTCGTCCCCAAAAGAGGCCACAGCCTAGCCAAGGGCTAAACTGAGAATGTGTCCGTGCCAAAGGGGGCGATTCCCCCTCCCCTCCTGAAGGAACCAAGAGAAGGATAGAGCGAGGAGGGACGAAAGCGCCTGCCCTCGGGCTGTTGGGTCAAAGGAGCTGGCGCCGTGACCGCCTTACGCGCCTTACACGCGGGGCAATGCACAACAGCATTCCAATGCACCGGCCTTATTGTACAGCTAGCACAACGACACAGCCCTTCACATCCCACCCGTGCTCTTATTCCCCTGCCTGCATCGGCTCGTCAAAGAACCACGCCCGACCTTGCATATCTGTTGCGAGGCCCACAGCCCGCCTCGCACATATTCCGCGGCCCAGCCGCAAGCAAGGGAGGCTGTCCCGGCGCCGCCGTGTCGCGCCGCAATGTTCCACGCGGCCGGCTTAGCCTTCGCAATCGCACACAACACCCACAGGCGCGTCGACCCACACCACGTCACGTGCTGCACACATTCCAACCGTACCTGTCGTACGCGTGCCGTACGGGGCACCGCATCCATCAATCGCCATCGTCACAGCCGCCTGCCGCGCCAATCGCTCCATGACCGCTTTCCGAAACCGCGGGCCGCCGAGCACGCCGCCAGCACGCAACGCCCGCCAGTTCCCCGAAACGCAGCCGCCCTGCCACTGCCGGCCTGGACCGGCAGCTCCTTCACACCATTCATCAAAGCTCGTGGCGCTCGCCAGAGCTCTCGACATCACGCCGGCCCCTTGTCCAGCAGCTCTCCGCGGGCCAAGCGGCGCCCGTGTCGGCGCGCCCTCACCAAGGCCCGTGCGCCTGCAGCCGGCCGCTGCCGGGCGCAGGAGCCTCAGCGCCGCGATCGCGCGCCGCCCTGGCATGCGGGTGGGCGGTTGCCCACGCATTGACCCACCGCTGGGGCCGCCGCGGTCAAAGCCAGGGCACCGGGTCTGCAACCACCACCTAGTGCCGGAATATCAATGCAACGGCTGCCTAGGCCGCGCATACATAAGCACAGCTACTGCACAAGCAAACAAACACGCGCCGCTGACCCCAGCGCCCCCAAGCGGCCGCAGCCCCGTCTCCACAAGCCTCCGGAGCCGCACGCGCGCAACGCGCCGTCGTCCTCCTCCGCTAGTGTCCCACGCTAGTCAACAGCCCACACACAAACCTTTGCACGCCCACACCGCCCCAGCCCTGAATCTTCGCCGCCCGCGCCTGCAGCGCCGCCCAGCCCCGGGGGCCGTGCCGTTTTATAGCTCCCCCAGCACGTGATGCGCCATCCCCAGCACGTGATGCGCCATCCAAGGTTCCACACCACTGCGCCGCTTACCCCGACCCAGCCGCCGCACCCGCCACCGGCTCAGCCTCACACCGTACGCAGTCATGCAAGCGCGAAGCCGACAGCCCGCCGCCCCAAGAGCGCCGTCCGCGACCCCCAAACGCCCCATCATGTTTCCCACCCAGCGCAGGCCGTGCGTGCTCCACAGCCCCGCCATGGGCCCGTGGCCTGCTCCCCCACGTCGTGCTGCCTCACGCCCTCACGTGCCAGGCGCCATGCGTACTGTGCACGCCCATGACGCCCGCACACGCCCGGCTGGAGCGGGCCCCGCAACCAACCGACGCCCAACCCACAACAGAACCCACAACATAACCCAGCGTAACAGTGCCTCAAGGAGGCACCCGCCGCGCGCCGCCTCATCCCCTATCCGCAGGCCATCCCCGGCGGCCGCCCAACAGCCCACCCTTTGAATCCTTTGCATCCGCAAATTGGCAGCAATGAATTGTAACACACAACACCGCTGCCTCGAGCCCCGCCCCTGCCCGCGCGCCGCCGACTGAACCGTGTGGCCCCTGGCCCAACCGCATCCCAACAGCCGCATCGCACATCACACATCGCCCTCCCCATCCTCCTCCTCCTGGCCTTAACCCACGCTGCCGCCGCACGCCTCCTCGTCTTGCCCTCGCCCTGCGCCTTACTCCACGTGCCCCTCCTCGCGCAGCTGCTTCTCCATGGCCTCCAGCGCCGCCACCACGACGTTGAAGTTGGGCCGCGAGTCAGGGTCCAGCGCGCAGCACGACTGCATGAGCGCCTCGTACGAGTGCGGCGTGCCGGGCGGGAACACCAGGCGGGCCTCCTGCGTGCCGGGGGCAGCAGGGAGAGGGGAGGGAGGGACGCGGAGGCGTGAGCAGGCGGGGTTCAGGGGTGGGCGGCAGAGCAGGCCCCCGGGCCGCCGCCAGCACACAGCGCAACGGGCTGCCGGCCGGAAGCGGGCGTCCAGCAGGCCGTGTTTCCATGGCACCGGGCCCCGAGCACGCTGGCCACAGCACCCGCCGGGCCGCCACCCAGGGACTGCTATTGTGCTTCGATTCGATTCGCTTCGTTTCGCCTGCCTCCCCGCCCCTCAACCGCCTTCGTGTCTCACCCCGCTGCCGATCAGCATGATGATCTGGCTGTGGGTGAGACCCGACCAGGGCCGCGAGCCGGTGTACATCTGCCACAGCAACACGCCGAAGCTGGGGCCAAGAGGGAGGGGGAGGAGCAAGGGGGCCGGGGTACGTGTCAGGCGCGGGTCGCTGACGCTCCGCCGCTGCAAGCGAACGATCGTGTGCAGCAAGCCGCGGCGCCACCGAGCCCTGGGCTCACCTGTACACGTCCACGGCGCGGCTCACGGTGCCGTGCACCACCAGCTCTGGCGGCATGTGCGACAGCTGAGCAGAGGGCGAGGCAGGGCGAAGGAGAGGCAAGACGGCGTGTTGAGAGGGAGGTTGCAGGCGGGAGACAGGCGAGCCAGGCGAGCCAGGCGAGCCAGGCGAGCCAGGCCATAAGAGCGGGCGCTGCGCGCTGCACATGCATGTGCGGTCTTCCCGACCCGACCCACGTGGGCGGACCGGTGCTCGGCCCTGCGCCACTGCCTCCGCCCCTCCCTCACCGTGCCGTAGTTGGCGGTCTGCATCTTGGAGCGGATCTCCAGCGTGCGCGACAGGCCGAAGTCCGCCACCTGGCGAGAGCGGGGCGCCGGGAGCGGCAGCGGGTGGGAGGCGCCGGGCGCTGACGGGAGGCGCAAGCAGCGCGACAGCCGAAACACCGCCTCGGGGTGGCGCCGCGGGGATGCGCACAGAGGCCCGGCCACACCTCCCGTGAGCCCCAACTGATCGCCGACGACGTTGTCGTGGCCCCCGGCCGCACACGAACCCTGGCCGCTCCCCGCCCTGCCCTCGCGCCCGCCCCCACCTTGGCCACGAAGCCGCGGCCGCCGTCCGCGGCGGCGGCGCCCGAGGAGCACAGCATGACGTTCCAGCCCGACAGGTCGCCGTGCACCACGCTGCAGGAGGGGCGGGGGGCGTGTGTTTGGTTTTACGGGAGTGCCGGAGGTGTATCATGGCAGTAACGAACTAGTTACAAATCTCCGGGGGGGGGGGCGAGGGAGCGGCGAGCTACTAAGCCGGCAGCGAGCCAGAAGCTCGGGCCCAGCGGGGTAGGGGCCACGGAGGAGCGCATGCAGCGGAAGCACGTGTTGCGCGGAGTCAGCGATGCGAATGGACGGAGCTGCATCAGCCCCACAGACCACCGCCTGCCATGCTTCCGAAGGGAGTGCACCCAGGGAGCCACGGGGGGCGCGCAGAGGTGGTTCGGAGCGTGCGCCAGTCAGTCCCCAGGTGTGTCCCGCTCTTTCAACCGCCGCCACTCCTGCCCGACGACCCACCTGGCGCTGTGCAGGTAGGCAAGCGCCGACGCCACCTCGCGCGCCGTGGCCAGCACCGCCGCCATGTTGGGGCCGCCGCTGAGCGCCGAGCGCTCCGTGCGCAGCCAGCCGCGGTCAATGGCCTCCTGCAGCGGGCCGGACGGGAGGAGGGAGGGAGAAACAGCGCGGGGTTACGGCAGCCGTCGCGTGCGGCGTTGTGGTGGTTTTTGGCACGTGGTCACGTGGACCCAAACCCCCTTTAAACCCCCCACCTGCAGGCAGCCCTTGTCGCAGAACTCCATGATGATCCAGGTCTGGATCATGGCCGCGTTGTTGCCGGAGCTCATGTCCTCGCTGCGCCGGCCGCCGGGCGTAGTGAGCGCACTTCGGGGCGAGGCGGCGGGCGAGAGAGGGAGGGAGGGAGGGTCAAGGGATGGCGGCGACGAGAGGTATCGCCAACATGAACAGGGAGCACCCGGCGACGGCGCGGCGACGGGCGTCACACAGCTCTTCCTGTCCAGTCAAAACAACAGCTGCTATTGGCCATGAACGAACAGGTGCAATGCGAGCGTGGCACTGCCCATGTCCGACGCCATAGGGGCATTGTCGCCGAGGCCTCTAGCAACCAACACAGACACACCATCATCGCATATCACAACACATGCCTTGCCCGGCATCCATAGCCTTATCCCAACTAACAGACGGTATAATGAAGCATAACGAATACCATCGTGTCCGGCACATAAATGAGTAGGAAGCAGTAAAATGCGTGCAGCACCGCACCTGTCCAACATGCCCTTGCCCTGCACCATGGGGCCGTTGCCCGAGGTGGTCTTGCCGCCGGCGGGCGCCTTGCCTGCGTTGGTGCCGCCCGACTGCCAGTTGCCGGACACCACGTTGGAAGCTGCGGGGGGAAGCAACGGGGCAGTGGAGGAGAGGGGAGCAGGGGCGCGCATTGACAAGAGGATGTGTTTGGAACAGGGCCCACGCGCCCAGGTTCCAGCAAACCACCGTGCTCTTGCATCCGCCAGGCCCTGCACGTGGCTGCCCCGCAACCCAAGCCTCGCAACGTGCGCTCCGCTGCACGTCCCCACACTCCCCAACACTCCCACACACTCGATGCAAACCTCCGACATGTTGATGTCGCACGCACCCGAAGTCTCGCTCTCCTCCAGGCCGTGCATGTCGCCGGCTGCAAAGTCGATGACCGGCCACGCGTGCTCCGACGGCGCCGAGCCGTCGGCGGGCGTGGGGCCGCCCTGGGGCTCCTCCTCCTCGGCGGTGGCCAGCGTGCCCACCTTGTTGTTGCCCGTCTTGCCGCCCTGTGGCGGTGGTGGCGAGGGTGAGGGGGCACGGCGGAGGCACGTGTCGCCACAACACACGGTCAGCGGGGGCAGGGCCGGGGCCCGGCCGGGGGCCTGTGCGGGGGCCTGGCCGAGGGCCTGTGCGGGGGCCTGGCCGAGGGCCTATGCGGGGGCCGGGCCGGGGCGCACCTTGGTGTTGCCGACGTGCGAGCCCGAGGCGACGGAGCTCACGATGGTGGAGCCGTTGCCGCCCGTGTGAACCTGCGGGCCGAGGGGCGGGCGACGGGGCAGGGGGGGGCAAAGTTCTCAGGCGGAGGCCCGTGTGTGCATGTGTTTGGGTGCGTGCGTGTGGACCTCACAATGGTGGACCCGGGGTGGGCCCGGCAGCTGCGCGGCTCTTGTGTGCGCCCGCGGTGCGCTCCTGCCAGCGCCACCCGAGCGCCACCTCCGCCTGCTGCTGCGAGCCCCGGCAACCCGGCCCCGGCGCGCGCTCACCCGGCGCGCAACCCATTTCAGGGTGGCCACCACGTTGGGGTGGCGCAGCTGCGAGCCCAGGATGGCCTCGGCGGTGCCGTTGCTGCCGTTGGTGCCGCCTGGGTTGGCGGAGCCGCCCGCCACCAGCTTGCGCAGGTCCTGGTCCATGACCTGAGGGGTGGCAGCGAGGCGGGGGAGGCGAGGCAGGGTGGGCGGTGGCAGGGGGAGAGGGTACGGGCACGGCCTGAGCAGCTGCCCTAGGAAAGGGGGCAGGGGCGATGCGGGCGGTGTTATCCTGAGGGGCGGCTACAGACACACGCCGTAAGGCGGCGCAGGTCCTGGCCGGACCGTGTGCACACAATCATCATGTCCCCATGTCCCCATGTCCTCGCGTCCTCGTCACATATCCATGCGTGATGCCGCACCTTGACGGCCACGGGTGCGCCGCGCCAGGTGCCGTAGTAGACGGCGCCGAAGGAGCCCTTGCCCAGCAGGTGGCCCAGCGACAGGCCCTGGCGAGGGGAGGGGAACAAAAAAGAGGTGAGGTTGCGAGAGTAGTGACACAGGGAGGGGGTACCGGTAGACGAGGAGGGAGGGGAGGACGGGGGGGGTCGTTTGTGTGTTTCAGCGTGCCGTGCGGGGCCCTGCCGTGCTGCCGCCCAGTACCCATGGCCGTGGAAGGAGGGAGGAAGCGACCCAGCCCTGCTACCTCCGTGCAACAGGCCCCAGGGTAGCACCGTGTGTACGTCACCACAACGCACCCATCTGCCGTATTGGTGGCGGCCCTCGGCCCCACCTCGCCCCCCGCCCCCCGGCCTCCCTCACCTCAACCACCTCCGAGCTGCCCGTGGTCCAGGTCGTCACCGCCGACAGCGCCGAGCTGCGGACGCGGGAAAAATATTGGCAACAGGGTATGTTGCGGTGTGAATAGCAGACCACAGAGCGGGACGCGGGGCCGGAACGGCGGCAGGGGGCAGCGGAGCCGGCGATGAAGTCAGGGGAGGCGCCATGTGAAGCGAGCGGTGGAGGGCCCGCTGAGGCCGGCTCCGAACCGCACCGAGCGGTACGGTCGTACACGTGATGTTGCCTCACCTGGCGCGCGAGCTGATGGCGCGGCCCGCAAGGTCCACGCTCATAAAGTAGAAGCGGCGAGCGCCCGCGGCGCCGGGCGTGCCGGGAAGGCCAGCGCCTGCGGCGTCGGGCCTGCGGAGGGGGGGACAGCGGCAGCGGGGGCGGGCGGCGGCAGCAACGGGGTCAGGTGGAGGTGGCAGGCAGCTGTTGCGCAGGGCGGCGCGCGTGTGGTCCACATGTACGGCACATCACGTGACACCGGTGGCGCGGAGTACGGTGCCGTACCGCAGGAAGGCGGGGATGCCGATGGGCACGCAGCTGTCGTCCATGCCCTCGCGCGACGCGGGCCGGAAGGTGAGCAGGAATCCGCTCTTGGGGTTGCCCAGGGGCGAGGCCAGGCGCAGCTTGGCGGCGGTCACCTGAGGGCGGGGGCGGGTGTAACATGGGTAGAGGGTGCGATAGCAGCGACGGAGGCCCCGGTGCAGGCAACATCCCAAGCTCCCGCATGTTCTTCGGCCCACGGCGGGAGGGGCAAGCGGGCGAGGGGATGAGGTGCTGTGCAGGATGGTGCTTGGCGAGACGCTGTGACCAGAGCAGGGCGTGGTGGGAGGGCGTGGGAGCTCGCTCGCCACACCACATCCCCACGATCTTCCAGCAGCAGCCGCCTCGGGCCCCCTGCTGCGCCAGCCCCCGTGCCGCCCTACCGTGAAGTCGTAGCAATTGGCGGCCGCGTCCTCCAGCTCGGGGTTGGGCACGGGCACGCCCTCGGTACCCTCGAAGATCTCGGTCAGCGGCTTGCCCAGCAGGTCGGGTCGCTCCACGCCTGAGGGAGGGGTGACGGAAGGAGAGGGAAGGGTGACACGTGTGCTCAGTTCTTCTGCTGTGTGATGTAGTAACACGTGTGTCCAGAAATATCCACAAAACACGTGTGTGTTCTTGAAGCCCATGCCCGTGCTCGGGGCCAGCGGCACCCGCCAGCCTCGTTCAATCCAGGGTGCAGCAGCAACACATGAATGCGCACACCACACACGCGTGCACGCACGCACGGCCTCTTGCCGGCTCCCCTCCCCCCCATCCCCCGCGGCCCCCACCCGTGAGCTTGGACCAGGCGGAGTTGGCGTGTAGCACGCGCCAGCCCGGCTCCGCGGTGTCGATGAGCACGACGCAGTGGTCGAAGCAGTCCAGCGTGCGCTGCAGCTGGCCGTAGGTGGCCTGAGGGGAAAAGGCGGGGGAAAAGGAGGGGCAGGAGGGCAGGGTACGTGTCAGGCCGACGCACGGGGAGGCGCGCCGCAGCCATCCAGGCTGCTGTCGCAGCTGCAGGATGCGACCCAGCGCCAAAACCAAACACGAAAACACACACACACTCCCCCTTCCTTTCCCCTCCCTTCCCCCGGACCTTGAGCACGTCGTTGTCGCGCGTCTTGAGCTTGAGCGCAATGTCCTTCTCCAGGTGGCGCACCACCAGCTCGCTCAGGTTGTTCATGACGCTGCAGCTGGCGGCGTCAAAGCCGGGGCGGGCGGTCACATCCGCAAAGCAGCTGTCCATAGGGGGAGGAGAGGGGCGGACAGGGAGGGGAGGCAGGGCATGTAATGGGGAAGGGGAGGGAGAGCATGTAATGGGAGAGGGGAGGGAAGGCATGTAATGGGAGAGGGGGGAGGCGGACAGGGGAGGGCGGGGGTTGGGCGAGCCGCCGCCGCTTGCTTCGCTATCTCCAGCCCTGGCGTCTCACAGCGTGCCAAGGCGGTGGCCGTTGGAGGCAATGAGCGGCGCGCCACAGTAGAAGCGCACGCCCGGGTAGCCCGTGACCTTGGCGTTCTCGCGGAAGCGCGCGTCCTGGGTGGGGGCCAAGGGGCAGGGGCCAGGCGGCGTCGACCAGCGCGCTGGCTCGAGCTCCGCAGCGCCCTGTACGCGTCGCCAAGCTCATCGCCTACCGGTACAACAGCTGCGCGGTACAACCCCGCCACGTGCGGCGTGCAGTGGCACGTTTGCAGCAGGCCCTACCCGCAGCGTTTCTATGGACCACACGCACCTTCACATCATGCATATGAGTATGGGTATGAACGTCAAGTGCACGAGCCCCACCTGCAGCGTGTCGGGGATGACCAGGATCTGCGCGTTGTTGTAGGCCAGGCTCCAGGCGCACAGCGTCCAGCGCCAGGGGAAGTCGCCGCAGGGGATGACGTTGCCTGCGGGACGAGGGCGGAGGGGCAGGGGGCGAAGAGGCAGCGGGAGAGGGGGCGTGGCGAGAGAGCGTGGGGGAAGGCTGGGCAGGACGAGGCGGCGCGCGGGGTTGGAGCCGGCGGGCGCTCGGGCGCCAGGCGCGCAGGGGCGCCACAGCACGGGGCCAGAGCTCCAACGTCGTGAGTGCGCCGCAGGCTGTTCAGATTCATGAATCCTTCCCCAGCCCGCCGCGGCAACATTTTCCTTCGCGGAAGCCAAGACCCCTCCCTGCCCTGCCCTTCCAACGCCCCTCCCCCAAGTGCCTCTCTCCCCTGCCTGCACCCACCCTCGCTGCCGCTGATGTAGACGCGCTTCGAGTCGAAGAGCGCCACCAGCGCCACGGGCGCCTGCAGGGCGGGGGAGAGGGAAAGCGCGGCCAGTGAGGTTAAGGGGGGCAGTGCGCGGGCGGTCCAGGGGCGCAAGCGCTTCAGCGGTGCGCCGCCGTGCCGCCACCTCCCATGGCGCCCCTTGCGCCGCGCCACTGCACCACCACCCTCATCCCCACCCCGCTGTCCCCCATCCTGGGCCCGACCGAACCTGGAACATCGAGGTGCACAGGCGCAGGATGGACGAGATCTCCGGGTCCTCCTGCAGGGGCGCGGAGGGAGGAGCGAGGGGCGGGAGGGTGTGTTCAGAAACCAGCAACATATAGCAAGCACGACCCGCGCGGCCCGCCCTCGGTGCGTGTGCGGCTGCGGCACTGCGCATGGGGCAGTGGGCGCGCTGGTACGAGCGCAGCGCGGCGCCGCCTCGGCGACACTGCAGAGCAGGCCGTCGGGCGAAGGCCCACACATGCAGGCGGCGGCAGCCCGGCTGTGGCGCGGAAGCTGTCGCGCCATCGGCCCATCGCCCAGCCGGCTACGAGGCGCGCCCGCCTTCCTCGAGAGCCTGTCGCAGTGCGCCTTGCGCGGCGCACTCCTCCTGCCGCCGATTCACCCAGCGCGAGGCGGGCGGACTGCGAGCGGCGGCCAACGCCGCGCCGCGCCCGCGGCCTGTTGACCCCTCCATCCGCTCGCCGCCCTCCCCCTCCGCCAAACGTCGTCGCGCGCGTGCACGCGTACGCGCATGCACGCTTTCCCCAGCACGGGACCCTTCAGAGGCCACCTCGCGGGCCACGCCCGGAGCCCCACGCCGGCCCCGTCTTGCTATGCGTCCCCGTCCCGGCGCCCCGCATCGGACATGTGGGCGAGCCATCTCGCCCAGCGCTCCCATGGCGGCAGGAGCTGCTGCCCACCTTTACAACGCCACAACGCCCCAACCACACCGCAGCGCGGCTCCCGCTCGACGTGCCGTGCACACACCCACACCCACACACACGCGCCCTCGTCTCCCGCCCCTTTCCCCTCGCCGCCCGCCCCGGCGCCTCACCACGGGCTGCGGGCAGGCCATCTTGTCAAGCGCGCGGATGGTGGCCAGGCGCTGCTCCTCGCAGGGGGGCACGGGGGGTCCGAGCACGTGCACCTGCGGGGGTGGGGGAGGAGAGGGGGAGGAGGAGGGGAGGGGAGGGCAGCACGCGGAGGTTGGCTGGCAAGCTGAGCAGCTGGGCACGGGCCAGGGGCGCGCCGTGTGCCGCGGCATGGCCCGCGGCCGCCCAGGGCGTGCGGGCCGCGCTACAGCTCGCGGCGCGGGCCCGCAATGAGCGCGGCGCCTTGGGAGGGAGGGGCGGCGACGCCGGCAGTTCCCCAGGCGCGGCTGCGAACCGCGGCCGAGCGGTTCGCCGGGTGACAGCTGTGCCGCCGCCGTGTTCCACCGCGGCGCGGCGGCGTGCCGTGCCTCGGGGAAGGGGGCGTTGCGACGCCCGCGCTGTAGCCCGGGAGACTGGGCTGGTTGCTAGGGCGGCGCTTAGCCAGGTGCGGCCAGCGGATGGGAACGTGCTGTGCGGTGCGCACTTGTCCGGGCGCCCAACAGCGGGTTTCAGAGGCAGTATGACCGCCACCGCCGCACCTGGTACGGCATGCCCTTGGCGGGGCCGTTTTCGGGGTCAAGCACGTTGCCGATGAGTTCCGAGTCAATGGCGCTCGAATCGATGGCGGCCTTGTCGCCCTTGGTGGGCACCTTGCCGGCCACCACATCCATGGGCTGCAGAGAAGAGTGGTGAGAAAGGGGGGCAGGGAAGGGGGCGGCGGAATTTTGGGGGGCGGGCAGGCTGGCCCGGCTGGCGAGTGCGTGCTGGTGCCAGTTGCGCCAGTCGCTTCAGGAGGCGTCGCCATGAGGCGGAGCGCCATTTGGGTGATTTTAAACGATTTTAAGGACCGCATTATGCAGGAGAACGTCCCGTTTATGAACGCTGCGGGCTTTGATACGATGCCGATACGCACGCGGGAATGCACTCTCCAGCAGCCATTTGCAGCGTTGCTGTACAAGCGGTTCGGTATAAGCGCAGTTGGCGCACCGGAGGGCCACCCGAGGGAGCAGCTCTCTGGACGAAACTGTCAGTCACACGAGCACCCTTGGGGCCGGCCGACCAGCCTCTGCTAGCTTGAGCTTTCGGCTCACCGCGGGCGCCGGGGGCGCAAGAGGAGACGTCAGGAGGTCCTGCGCCTTATAGTTCACCTCACGCCCTTGCGGGGCAGAGAGGCAATTGCCCATTCTGTAGACCTAGCTGCTCAGCAGCCAACGAGGGCTTGCAGCTGGTCTTGAGAGCGGCGCAGTGCGGGAGGTGAAGCAATGACACCGGCGTGAAGTTGCTGCTTTAGGTACGTTGGGCGACGAGCTTATGGTGACCTGGACACTCTATCGTCTGCGTTGAACGGCGAGCCGATAGCTTGCAGTTCCGCTGCGTTCATGCCGTAACCGCCCGCGTGCGGCGTCGCCGCCCCCGGCCCCCCCGGCCCCCCAGGTCCACGTCGCCCCAGAGTCCCTTGTTGCCGCGACACAGCGTTCAACCATTCCTAGCGACTGCACACAGTTCAAATGCCCCTGAACAGTCCCATCCGCACATCCCCGCAGCCGCCACGATGTTATCACAGCTACTTGGGACCCCTGACCATTTCGCCCTACCCCACGCGGCAGGTCACAGGCTCTCGGCTTCATTCCTCAGTTAACCTTCCACCTTTCGGCCTGAGTTGCAACCTCTCCGCGCACGCCGCGATGTGCCTGCGCCTTGAACACGCCCCAGACACCCGCCTCCCTTGCGGCATGTGCATGGCTGCAGGCGGGAGACGCGCTCAGGCACCTCAAGCCTTCGTGTTGGCATCAGGGCTAGGACGGGCGCTGATGACACTACAAGAGGACACCTCATGCCTGGCGCGCGAGTGCGTAAGCGGCCAACAGCATGGCGCCTTGCCGCCATCAGGCGCCAACCCGTCAGTCGTGAAGGCGGCGCTATCGCAGCATCTACCTGCACCGGCCTACAGCTTCGGTACGCGCTAGCTCCAGCCCGGGGTCAGCATACCGCGTCATGCCCATACAGTCCAGAGGAGAGTCTGCCTGGGTCGGAACCGTCCTCCACGGACCACGCCCAAACAACCCCCGCCACCCCCGCCCCTGGAGTTTCCGCTACTGTCGACCACTGACGGGCAAACCTGTCCCAGCTGCGCAGGGGTGCATGGCTCGCCCCAAAAAGAGGCCACCCAGACCAGACGCACATCGTCGGTCCTTATGCGGTCATAGCTGGGACTATTACGGACTATTTGAGGGGTCTCGGGCACGCTAACCGCCGTGCCCTCACCTCACGGGCAGGACCTAGCTGCCCGAATTGCCCTTAACGGCAGGACTGCACCTGGGACTGCACCCTGCCCAACAGCCGCACGCACGTGCCAGCAACGCTACGTACCCTGCTACGTGCGTTCCGCAGTGTTGGAACACTTGAACGTAACGCAAGCGGCCAGGCACCGCTCTCTCCGACAGCCGCTCCCAAGCCATCGTGACGCATCGGTCGCTCAGTGGCGAGGCCGATAGGGGCACGAGCCTTGCGGAGCGTGACAGCTCGGAAACCTACGTAATGCGGCTATGAGATGCGACGGCCAAACGCAGTACGTAGGAGAAAGGAGCTTTGACTAGCAACAGCGAAGGAACAAGCATTGCGCAGGAGGTCAGCAAAATGTGACGCGGCAGTTTTTGACCGAAACTCGCGAGGTCCAATCTCTACGTACACTTCAGAGCTGCAAACAACACGCAATGTACTCTGACTTGCTTGTAGGAGTACGTGAGCAGTGACATCGCATGCAGCTCGCACGACGTTTCTCGCGACAACCTGTGTGCCTGCAAATGCAATGTTGTGCGTTGGTTGAACCTCTGGAGTGGACTCTGGTGCTCGTAACCGCAATGGCGAGACTTTTAGGGGCCACGCGAAACACAGTCTCCCCCCGCTCCGTGTGTCCCCCCGCGCGACATCAACTCCCAGACACATCCCGATAGCCCCAAGCCTCCTGAGATCTTGCCTACTACTTGTGCTTGAGGGGCCCCGCCGACCCTTACGGCTGTCAGAAACACCCCGTCACAGAGGACCTCGGCCCTCGCTCTCGGCGTAACCCTCTTCTCTCTCCTGCCTTCTTTAAACATACGCCGACCTATCCATAGCTCGAGCGTCCCTCAGTCGGTACAGCATATTGATATCAGTCATCGATGTATTGAAAGGGCAAGATGCGAGGGCCGGCGCTACCTTTCCTTCAATACCAGGGGCGAGCCACCTGCCCAAACGCCTCACAAACTGCTCCGCACAGTGCGTTCGTTGTGAAGCGGAAACGATGTTGGTACCTCTGGTGGCGCTGCTTCTTGACCAGTAGCGGACCTCACGATCACCTCACGATCTCCTCACGAAGCAGTTGGGCCAACCTCGGACAACCTCGTTCAGGAAGTTCCAGATGCCGCGAACCTCGCGAACCTCGTCACCCCATGCGGGCTATAAGAAGTGCCCGCGCACCCATATCGTCCTCTTCTACTGCACCACCCGCCCCCAAATGACTTCTTCAAAACCTCCCCAGCTGCGCAAGGGTGCATGGCTCGCCCCAAAAAAAGGCCACCCAGACCAGACGCACATCGTCGGTCCTTATGCGGTCATAGCTGGGACTATTTGAGGGGTCTGGGGCACACAGACATCCGTGCCCTCACCCCACGGGCCGGACTTTGCCGCCCGAACTGCCTAAACGGCAGAACCATATCTCCTGACGCACGCCGCCGCTGCTGCCGCTCTAGCTGTGTCGCGGCCGCTTGCGGCGGCCGGTACCTGTTACTGTTACTGTTTCACCGCAAAGCGGAGGTCGCCGTTTCACAGCCAGGGGGGCCATCGGCAGATCAGGTCATCTCAGTGCGCTAGGGCCCTCGGCTCCTCAGCGCTACGGTCCGCCTATTCCACACATCCCTCAGATACCGGGCCACTTGACTCGGATCAGCCTCTAGCATCACGCGGCGCATGCCACGACGTGCAAGTTGGAGAGTAGGCTCGTACTCAGCCCGCAGCTGGCTATATGTGGGACACTCGCCGAACACATGTAACTCATCTTCAACGCTGTTAGCACACAACCCGCAAAGGCGTGCCTCCCGCGTTCTGCCACGGGGGCGGTTGGCCTCAAGGTCCCAGCACCCCAGCCTAAATCGCATGAGCACCTGGTGCAAGGCCAGGGCATGATAGCGGCGGTGTGAGTAGGCGGTGAGTCT
>BDDC01000265.1:38762-74804 GCA_001662425.1 Chlamydomonas sphaeroides | reverse complement strand
CGACTGGCAGCGCTCAAGGCAGCCTGGGCAAAGGGCCCCGCCCCCGGGCCTGGACACGGCCAGTCGCCGCCCCGTGCCAGGCCACCTCCCATCCTCTCCCCCTCCACATCTCTCCCCCTCCCCCTTTTCCCCCCACCTTGAGCCGCGGCAGCGTCTGCAGCATGACCTGCAGCCCCGTGTCGCACAGCGCCCGCACCAGCCCCGGCCCTGCGCCCGGACCGGGGCTGGGCGCGGGGCTCAGGCTCGCGCCGGCCGGCGCCGGCAGCCGCCACGCCGCCGCCGGCGACACCGGCGGCCGCGCCCCGGGGCTGGCCGCCAGCTCCGCCAGCGCGCCGCCGCCGTGCACGCGGTCCTCGGCGCCGCTGCGCCCACTGGGCCCCGCGGCGCCGCCACCGAAGGCAGCGCCGCCGCCGCCGCCGCCACCAGCTGCGTCGGCCCCAAGGGCCATGGCCGGCGCCCACCGCACCGCATCCACCACCCGGCCCTCGTCGTCAGCGCCCACCTCCCAGCCCCCTTCCCCGGCGGCGGCGACAGCCGCCGCCGCCGCCGGGGAAGCCGGCGCCGCCGCCTGCGCGGCCCTGCGGGACACCCCGGTCCAGGAGTCCCCGAAGCCGCCGCGGCCGCCCCGGGCCGGACCGGGGCCGCCGAAGTCGCGCAGCGCGGCGGCGAAGCCGGCAGAGAAGCCCTCGTCGTCGTCGTCGTCTCCGGGCCGGCAGCAGCCGTCGTCCAGGTCGTCGGCGGCAAAGGGGTGTCGCGGGGCGCCCAGGGAGCCGTCGTCCGACAGCAGGGCGCACACACTGGACCTGGGGGCGAGGGGGCAGGGAGGGGTTGGGAGGGAGGGCAGGGAGGAGAGGGGCAGGGAGGAGAGGGGCAGGGAGGAGGGCAGGGAGGGGTTGGGAGGAGAGGGGCAGGGCAGGGAGGGAGGGGCAGGGCAGCGGCGTCAGGCGTCGGGTGCCTGGCCCAGGGGAGGGGGTGCAGCGAAGGGCGACAAGGGCCGGGCACGCCACAACTGCGGGCACACAGGAAAGGACAGCCGCAGAGGCCAGCATGCTGGTTCACATCACGGCCCGACCGAGCCTCCGGCCGCGCTGCCTGGCCGGTGTGCCAGCCGCCGGCCGCCGCTCCAGCTCCGCTGCCGGGCGCGCAGCACCTGGCCGGGTGGCCCCGCGGTCGCCCCGCCCCATGCAGCGCCAGCCAGGCGGGGTGGGGTGGCGTGGGCCCCCGCGGCGCTCACCTCCGCGAGGGCGGCCCGCTGCCGCACAGCGCGCCCGCAAACGACGCCGGGCTGCCGCCGGCGTCGCTGTCGAAGCCGCCCGCCGCCGCCACCGCCGCCACAGCCGCGTCGTAGTCATCATCACCGCCGCCTGCTCCTGCTCCTGCAAAGCCCGGCGCCGAGCGCCAGCTCGCCGGCGCCTCCTGCGGCTCCCGCAGCCCCTGCTGGGGCCCTCCGCCTGCCCCGCGCCCCGTCTCCGCCTTGCTCCCCTCCTCCTCCGCCCCATGCCCCGCCTCCAGCAGCGGCCCCGTCGTGGCCGTGGCCATGGGGCTCACAGTCCAGGTGCCCGGAGCAGGGTCACCGCCCCGGCCCAGCGAGGGCGAGCCAGCGGCCGCAGGCCAGCCCGACACCGGCGCGGCACTGGCGGCGGTGGACGTGGCAGCAGCGGCGGCGGCGGCGGCGGCGGCGGCGGCGGCGGCGGCGGCGGCGGCGGCGTCCGCGGCGGCGCCCAGCGCCGCCGCCGCGGCTCGTGCTAGCCCTAGCTCCAGCGCGCGCAGCTCGTCTAGTCCGGTCCAGCCGCCCAGCGCGGCGTCGTGCGTGTCTGCCAGCCCCAGCAGGCTGAGCTGCGTCAGGTGGCGCAGCCGGGGCAGCGCCTGCGGAGGGGGGGGGAACGGTGGAGGGAGGCGTGGGTGTGGGAGGGAGGAGTCACAGACGCACGCGAGAGGGGGAGAGCAGGGGGCGGGGCACGCAGGCAGCGGCAGGCGGCGTCATGGCTCATGGGCGGTCGCCGCAGCATGTGTCCGTGTGGGGCACAGGGATGCGTCACGGCCCTGGTGCGGGCCCAACCGCGGCCGCAGTAGCTCCCTGCCGCCCACCGCCCTTCGCATCACCTGCAGCCCCGCCGCTCCGAGGCCACCGCAGTCGGCCGCCGAGAGGCACCTCAGCCCCGCCGCCAGCTGCCAGCAGCCCGCCAGCGCCAGCGCGGCGCCATCGGTCAGCGTCAGCAGGCTGAGGCGCGACAGGCGGCCAAACGGCCGCTCCAGGGGCGCCGGCTCGGGCGCGGGCAGCAGCAGGGGCGGCCGCGGCGGCGTCCTCGGCTCCGGCTCCGGCTCCGGCCGGGGTCCAGCGTCGTGAGAGCCGGGGGTGGCTTGACTGTCCGCGGCGTCGGCGTAGAGCTGGCGGCCGAGCTGAGGGTTGCCCCCAGCCGGGCCACGCGGTGAGGCGCCCCGCGACCCGGCGGCGGCGGCGGCTGGCGGCGCCGCCTGGCCGGGGCTGCGTGGCAGGAGCAGGGAGGAGGAGCCCAGACCCAGGCCGCCGCGAGTGGGCTTGGCGGCGGCGGCGCCGCCGCTGCCGGGTCGCATGGCGGCCGTGCGCGCGGCGGCAGAGCCGCCGGCGTCGGCGCCGTCGGCGACGGCGGCGGAGCTCAGCGGCGGCGACGCCAGGGCTGCCGCGTGACGACCGCTGCGCGCAGCGGCGGCGGCGTCCCATGCAGCGGCTACCGCGGCCGCTACGGTGGCCGTGTCGCCGGCGGCCGCGGCGCCGCCACCGCTGCGCCCAGAGTCGGCGCCTGCGGGGCTGGCACTGCCGGATGCAGCCTGCGACGCGGCCCGGAAGGCCGCCGCAGCGCACAGCGCGGCCGCCACGACGGCCGCCTCACCGCCCGGCGCCGCCGACGGCGGCGACGACAGCTTCAGTCCTGCCGACGGCGCGGCGGCAGCCCCCGGCGCCGGCTTCGCAGCTTCGTCGCCGTTGTCGCCGAAGGATGAGGCCTCCTGCGGCGGCTGCTCGTCCTCTTCCGCCAGTCGCTCTGAGCGCCGACGCTGCCGCCACGCCCGCGCTCCGTCACGCGCCGCCGCCGCCGCTGTCGACGCGGCCGCAGCGTCATCCACTGTGCCGCTACTGCACCAACTGCAGCCACCGTCGGAGGGGCGACGCACCGGCGCATCACCCGCGGCGGCGGCGGCGCCGCCAGGCGTGAGGCCGGCGGCGCCGCCGAGGCCGTACCGTGACTCGGCTGCGCCGCCGCTCATGTCGGTCGCCGCACAGCTACGACAGCCAGCGACGCTGTTGCAGCTGCTGGCGGCGGCGGAGCTGTCTGACGGGTGGGCGCTGACGGTCACGGAGGCGTGGCTGGCCGGGGTCGCGGCACCGGCCGGCGGCGGCGGCGACGCCGGTCGCGCCAGGCCGTCGGCGCTGCCGAGCACAGGCGCCGCCGCCACCTCAGCAGCCGCTGATACGGAGGCTACCTGGGTTTCGCTCATGGCGGCAGCAGACGCGGGTGGCTGCTGCGGCGACGACGGCGGCGGCGGCGCGGTCGCAGCCGCCATGCGCGCCCCTGCCGCCGGGACAGCCGGGCCCGGCTCCTCGCACGCGCTCCCCGCCGGCGGCACCGCTGCCGACGACGGCGCCGGCCTGGCCTGCTCGGCGCCCCACCGGAAGTCCGGCGGCGCCACGGCTTCGCCAACAGGCGACCCCGCGCCCGCCACCCGGTCGGCGGCGGCGCCTGCTGCCGTGGTGCCCGGGCCCTCCGCGTCCGCGCCCGTCGCCCAGGTGTGGATGGGCCGCAGGTCAGTCAGTCCCACGCCCAGCAGCTCTCCGTCGCCGCACAGCTCCTCCGGCGGCTGCCAGTCCTCGATGTTCCACCCCCTGCCGCGCTGCACGCCCTTGGGGCTGCCGTCCGGAGTCACCTCGCCCATCCAGCCTCCGGCCGCCGCCGCCGCGCGGCCAGGGCTGGCCCCGGCCCAGGCGCCGCCGGCTGCGGCCGGCACCCACTTGCCGGCGCCGCCGCTGCCGCCCGTGCCCCAGTCCCCCCAGCCGCCAGAGCCCGCGCCCAGCCACTGCCCGTCCGACCCCCAGCCGCCCCAGCCCGCCAGCCGCGCAGCCGCGGCGGCGGCGGCGGCAGCCGCGACGCTGACGGCGGCGCCGCTGGCGCCCGCCAGGGCGCGGCCGGGGCCGCCGGCGGCGTGCCCCAGCAGCAGCTGCTCCAGCGACGGCGCCGCCGCCAGCGCCCGCCAGGCCGCCTCCGTCAGGTTGAGCGGCTGCGGCCCCACGCCGCCGAGCTCCAGCCGCCGCAGCAGGGCGGCACCCGCCAGCGGCGCAAGTGCGGCGCCAGCGTCGGCCAGGCGCGTGGGGTGGAAGGCCAGGCGGGTGAGGCCGTCGGGCCCGGTGAAGGCGGGGCCGGGGCCCTGCAGCAGCGGCGCCAGGGCGGGCAGCAGGCCGTCCCATGGGTCGCCGGGGTCGGGACCCGGCTGTCCCAGCAGCTCCAGGTCCTGAGGGCAACAGGCGCCAAGAGGCCAACGACCAGGGGCAGTATGAGGGCGTGTCAGCGGGGCGCTGCAGGGTACGGCGCTCACAACGTTACAACGTGAGAAGCGGCTGTGCGGGCGGCGATGGCACGGGTCCTGGGCAGGTAGGATGCGCCTTGCTCGACTGCTCCACAGCACGCGGCGCTCTGAGGCAGCGCTCACGCACCCGCAGCCGAGTCAGGCGCGACCAGTGCTGCAGCGAGGCCGCCACAGAGCCGGACGACTCGGCCGCGACGCCCCCAGCGCCGACGTCGGCCGCGTCGGCCGCGTCGGCGGCGCGCGGCAGGGCCGTCCGCAGCGCGGCGGGCGACGCGGAGGGCGAGGACGGGGAGGAGGGCGGCGGCGGCAGGCGGAGGCCGCTGAGCGCGAGGCGTTTGAGGGCGGTGAGGCTGCGCAGGTGCACCAGGGAGGTGGGGTGCAGGGAGCTGCCGGGGGAAAGGGCCAGCAGAGAAGGGCCAGGGGAGGGAGGAGCAGTGAAGCACAATGAGTGGAGGGGCACGAGAAAGGAGGCACGGTGAGTGGACCGGGGCGGTTGCAGGCAGGCGGCGGGCTGCTCTCAGCGGCCCTCGGCTCGTGGGCTGCGTACCGAGCAGGCCCTCGGCGGCACCCAGGCCCGCCCCATGCAGCACGCGCGGCGCCCTGGCCATGGCTGCCGCCTGCCAGCCCCCAAGCCCCATACGGTGCCGCATACCCCAGCCCCCCCAGCCCCCCCAGCCGCCCAGCCCCCCAGCCCCCCAGCCGCCCAGCCCCATACGGTGCCGCATGCCCCACAGCCCAGGGCCTAATGCGCCACCCCACCGCCGCCGCCTCACCCGCACTGCGTCAGGCTGAGCTCCGTGAGCGACAGCGGAAGCTGCTGCAGCGCCCAGGCGCCGGGCGCCCGGCTGAGGCGCACCGACACCAGCACCGGCCGGCGCTGCTCGGCGCCGCCCAGGGGCTCGGCGCAGGGCAGCTCGGCGGCGGGCAGCTGCAGGCGCTGCAGGCCGGGGCAGCGCTGCGCCAGGTGGAAGAGCGCGGCCTGGGGAGGCGGGCGTGTGGAGGGGCGGGGAGGTGGGGATGGGGCCGGGGGAAGGGTCTGCCGCGGCGAGGGTGGTCGCGGTGCGCGTGTGCGGGCTGGCGTGCTGGGGCGTGCTGAGGACGGGCTGGGACTGCCTGGGCCGGGACTGCTGAGAGGCCCGGGGGTAGCGAGTGACTTCGCCGCACCTGAGGCATGCGCGCCAGGCCGTACAGCTCGAGGCAGGTGGTGGTGGCTGGCAGCGAGGAGCACAGGTGCGCCAGGCCAGAGCTGACGTCCTCGTCGGAGGCGCCAGGCGCCGAGAAGACACGACGCACGCCGTCCTCATCCTCCTGCGGCGCCATGCATGGTAGGGCGTGATGCTGCCGTGCGCGGAAAAAGGCACGACGAGGAAGACGACCAGACGAAGCCCCGGCACGCCAAGCGAGGAAGCGGCAACATGCCTGGCCTCGACAACACCATTGTATGGATCCGATATCGTGGCATCGCGCCCGGACCCGTAGCTTGAAGCGACAGCTTGCACAAGCCTGGCAATCTCCGCGCATGCCGACGAACCGCAGACGCGAGGATAGCAACCGATGGCCTTTCATAATCCTGGACAGTGGGCGCACCTGCTCCACAACCGTAGGAGTGGAAACACTAGCTTCCTGCATGGTGTAGAACCCCGTGACCAAAGGCAAACGCTCGACGGAGTGCCTGATGACCTTCTATGTCTTTAATCACAGCAGGCTAGGGCTGCACCGGCTCCGTGAAGCCCTCGGTGAGCAAGCGCGTCATGCTTAATATGCGCGGGCGTCACTGTCTATGCCTGCAGCTTCAAAGACGATGCCAGCAATGCTTCGGCCTATGTGTACCTCTCTGGGCATGGTCCGCACGGTCCGCCTGGCGCCAACTGCTCCAACCCCGATGCATCCCGGGCTCCCGGCCACCCGCCCTCCCAAGCTCCCGCGGAGAGAAGGCCCCTTGCGTCTCGTATTACATTTTATGCCATGCGTAATGTGCTGCACAGGCACTTCCTAACCTTCCATGCTCTGTCCTGCAAGGTCACTAGGCCTCTGCACCATGCCCCTTGATTTCTAGTAGTACACGAGGGTGTGACGAGCACCCAACCTCTACGGCGCCAAGGCGCCAGGCGTGTCCCGCCTGCGGCCGCCCCTCCGCCCCCGGGGCCGCGGCGCACGCGCCAAAACCGCCGCAGCCACCCCACCAGCCCGACTGCCTGCGCGCGCGAGCACGCGTCGCCGCAGCCACCTGTCCCCCCCAGGGGAGACTCTGCCCTGGCCCACCCTAGCATGGCCCCCGGGCCCCGGCCCCCACATCTCGAGATCCTTCTTCGCCACCGCGTCCGCCCAACGCAACACAACGCCGCTCACCCGCAGCTCACACCCGCAGCTCACGAGCGCAGCACCCATCCCACATCACCATGCAACCCTCGCTCTAGCGGGCCCCATCCCAAGGTCTTCACTCGCGCCCCACTCTCCCCTGGCCCACCGCCCAGCAGCCTTCGCGCCTGCAGCCCTCCCCGCCCTCAGCCCAATCTAGCCTGCGGCGGGGCCTCACTGACGCTGTCCGTGGCTCTGCTCCACTATGTATCAGTGCCCTGCGTAGCGTCTGCCTGCCCCCATCAGGCATCTCAGCATCCCCACCACATCCCAGCAACACCTACTCCCACACGTACTGCACCACACGCGCCTCCGCCGCCCGCTCCCCCGCCGCCTGCTCCTCAGCCTGCCCCGCCAGCGGCAGCCGCGCCAGCGCCCTCAGCGCCGCCGTGCCCCCCGCCAGCTCCAACTCCTCCAGCTTGGCGTACTCGAGGAAGGCGTTGGAGTAGCGCTCCGCCAGCGCCACGCACATGCCGATGGCCCGAATGGAGCCTGGGAAAGCCAGGGTGTGGAGGGGCGGGCGGAGGCGCGCAAGGTGGTGGGGCTGGTATGTTCAACCTCAGCTTCAAGGTCGGTAGCTCTGACGGGCGCCGGAGGCGGCGGTGCACCGCGCAGCGCGCACTGGAAATGGCGCAGCAGGGGGCAGGGAGGCGGCCGCTGCTGCTGTTGCCTCTGCTACAAAGCAGCCATCGCCTGCAATCGCGGCCTGCCGCACCCTTCCCCCTCACTGTCTTCCATGCTCACTAGCCCGGCCTTACGCCTGCGTCCGCTCCGCCTCCTTCCCCTTTCCCATTTCCCCGCCCCTCCTCCCTCACGCGCTGGGCGCTCCCCCTCCCAGCCTTTCCCCCTCCCCCTCTGCCCCTCCCTCCCCCTCCAGCCCCTCACCTCTGCTCGCCCGCGCCAGGTCCAGCAGCTGGAAGGTCTCCATCTCCAGGCTCACCAGGTCCGGGTAGGCCGCCGCCAGCTGCCCCAGCAGCCCCTCGTTGGCGTCGTCAAAGTGAGGCCCCGTGCGGCCCTGCCAGGGGTGGGTGCATGTGGGGGCCGGGCGGGCGGGCGGGCGTGCAGGTGTGCGGCAGCGCCAGGCAGGAGGGCTGCACCCGCAGGCCCTGCACCCCTCCCCACCGCCAAGCGCCGGCCCCCCTGCCCAAGTCCTCCCCCTCGTCTCCACAAGGCCCCATACTCCCAGCCACCTCGCCCTGCCTTGCTCTCCCCTGATTCTCCCCTTTCCCTCTCGCGCCCCCTCACCTGGCTGCTGTAGAAGCTGTCGGCGGAGGCGTTGAGGCCCTGCACCACCCGCCCCCGCCCCACCAGCGCCGCCGCCTCCGCCGCCAGCAGCGCCGCCAGCCCCTCGTCCGCCCGCACCGCCAGCGACACAGAGTACGGCTGGCGCCCGCCCGCCTGCCCGCAGCGCACGGTGGCAAAGCTGGCGCCGTTGGCGCTGCCGTTGGCGCCGCTGGTGCTGGCGCCGTTGGTGCCGTTGGTGCCGTTGGGCGCGCTGTGGCCGTTGGAGCCGTTGGAGCCGTTGAGCACGGCCTGGCGCGCCTGCTGCTGCTCCTGCTGCTCCTGCTCCTCCATGACCAGGGTCCAGTAGTCGGGGTCCCGCCGCACTGCGATGGAGCCGTGGGAGGCGATGAGCATGTCGCCCAGCTTGGCGGGCCGCTGGGGGGGGAAAAGGTTGGTGGAAGGGGGGCGGAGGGGGGAAGAGGGAATGAAGGGGAGAGAGGGGAGGGGGTTTGGGTGCTGCACAGGGGACACGAGCTCGGCCAGGCTGCGACAGCGAGCCGAGCCCTGCGCCAGCTGCTGCGCCCAAGCGGGCCCCTGCGCAGCCCCCGCACGCCGCGTCCCGCACCGGGGCGCACTGCCAGCCCCAGGTCCGCAGCCCCAGGTCCCCAACCGCGCACAGTGCCTCCTGCCTCCTGCCCCCATGCCCTCCCCCCTTCCCTCCCCCCTTCCCTCCCTCCTCCCTCCCCTCCCCTTCCCTCCCCAACCCACCTGCACCGCCCCGCACGTGCCCAGCCGCACGATGGCCATCTGCTGCCCGCCCGCCACCACGGCGCGGCACTCGCGCACCACAAAGTCCATGTTGGGCATGCCCATGTGCGTGGACACGATGGACACGGGCCGCCCCTCGTAGCGGCCTGGGGGCGATGGGGGGGGAGGGGAGGGGAGGGGCGGGCGGGAGGGGGAGCCAGGGGGGGCAGGGGAGGAGGGCGCGTGAGCGGCGCGGCGTGCGACGCTTGGCGGGGCTGGGCGGGCTGCCTGCGCTGCGTGGCGAGGAGCAGAGGGGGCCGCAGGGCTGGGCTTGCCTGCCCGCCCGCTCCACCGCCAGTGGGCTGGGTGTGCGCGCCCCAAGCGACCTCACTACTGTCACCCTGACCGCTCCCTCCCCCCCATCCCTCCAAGGGTCGCAATGGTACCATGGCGCTACCGCCCCGCACATTCCCCAACGCCCCCGGGCGCGTGGCAGCCCCCTGCCCCTGGCTCGCGCAGCCCCCTGCCCCTCCCTCGCCACTTCCGCACGCCCCGTCCCTCAGCCCTTCCCTCACACCCTGTGGCTCCCGCAGGGCCCCCTCCTCCTCACAGCCTCACCTGTGATGGTGAGGAAGCCGCGCGAGGAGATGCGCTGGAAGAGCGGCTTGCCCGGGGCGGGCGGCTCCAGCAGCGTGGCCAGCAGCTGCGCGCGGCCCACGGAGCCCACCGACAGGATGCGGGGCGCCACCTCGCCCTCCTGCGAGATGGGGGCAGCGGGGAGGGGGCGGGAGGGAGGGGGCAGCGGAGAGGGGAGTTGGGGAGGATAGGAAAGGGGCACGGCGATGCCGTTGGCGAGGGGAAGGGCGGGGTGGTGGCACGCGAGGAGCCCGGAGCTGGACCCGGGCTTGGGCACATGCCTTGGTGCCGAGGTGGTACGTGCGACCCTCAGCGTCGGTGGGGAAGTTGGCGTTGGTGTAGGTGGGCTTGTGCCGACCGATGACAGCGACCGGGGGTTCGGGGTGGCCCGCCTGTGCCTGTGTGCACACCGAGGGTCGCAGCCCTGGCAGCGGCAAGACGGGCGCCAGGGGCGTGACCGTGTGCCTGCTGGCCGTTTGCGGGCTGGGGCCCACGACGCCGTGTCTTGCTGACAGCATCTGATGTGGAATTGTCCAAGAGCGCACCGCTCAGGGTGTTATGTATTGTTATGGCCTTGATCCAGAAACTTGTAACGCGCTGCAATCAGCAGTAAGCGGCAAGCAGCAAGCACCGGCCCGGAACTTGAACGAAGCTGAAAGTCAGCGGAAGGGCTACAAGGCGAGGGCTGTGTGCGCACGTATTGAATATGTTGTTCTATGGGCGGCGAGTGGGGCTACTCTGCCCAACAAGGGTGATCGCAAGGTTGTTGACGACCCAAATGCCGATAGGCCGCGCTATCGTCGCGACATAGCATACAACTAATGGCGCGTACACCCGCACTCTCCTGAACTTCTCGACGTTCCTAGGGCTTTTCGCTTTTGGGCGCCAACGAGTCATGCCGCCTCGCAAGCGCCCGCAACGCAAGAAAGATGAAACAGAATCCCAAAGTGATTATGTGACATCTTCGAACTCGGAGTCGTCGGAGGAGGCGGAGGAGGAGGAGGTGCAACCGGTGTGTGCCCCTGTCCCGAAGCTTTCCCGCGCGCAGCGACGCTGCCACCCCACCGAGCTGCATAGCGAGAGTCATTGAGGGGATACACCTGTGGACGCACCGCCTGCTCTATGCCCCGCAGTCTCGCGCCAAGCGCGCCAGGAAGGCGCCGGCCGCCCCTACCCCCGCGAGCGGCAAGGCAGCCCCAAAGGCAGCCCAGCCCAAAAAAGCGGCCAAGCCCAAAAAGGCGAAGAAGCCGCCCGAATCCAAGGCAGGTCCGGCCGGCCAGGGACCAGGGCTGGCGCAGCAGGACTGCAGCCGGCACGGGTCGGCAGGCAGCACCGCGGCCGGCGGCCTGCAGGCAGCCCCGCCCCACACCTCCTGCCTGCCTTCCCCACACCCCACGGCCGCCCCGCAGCCCATCTCCGCCTCCCGAGCCAAGGACATGTACAAGGTGACACCCAGCCATGGTGACACCCAGCCATGGTGACACCCAGCCATGGTGACACCCAGCCATGGTGACACCCAGCCATGAGCCACAGCCCGCCGCAGCAACGCGCGCGCCTGCGCTGCCTCCGCGGCACCAACGGCTACCCCGGCCGGCCTCGCCCCCCAACGCCCCTCGGCTGGCGGCTGCCTCCACACGTCCCCAGCGCACCCCTGCCCTTTCCCTTGCCCTCCGCTGCCCTTCCACCTCCTCCTGCTTGATCCCCCAGGTCACGGACCGCGACCTGGCCTCGCTGCCATGCCAGCGGGTGACCAACCCGTTCGACGCCGGATGGGCGCCCATGCGCCTGTACGACGAGGCGGCGGTACGGCAGCTGGCGGAGGCCAAGCAGGCGAGGCGGCACCGGGCAGGACGGGCGGGGGGCTGGCTGCAGGGCTGGCAGGCACGAAGGGGGCGCAGGGCCCAAAGGCGGCGTGTGGGGGGCCGCAGCAGCCGCGGGTCGCAGCCTGGTTGGTGCTCCCGCGCCCCGTCGCCGTGCCTGACCCCGGTGGCGCTGCTGCCTTGGTGCCTTGCCCCCTCAGGCGGAGGCGCGCTACAAGGAGGAGCACGCGGAGGAGCTGGCGGAGGCGAGGGCGCTGACCGCCCGCCAGAAGCGGGCCGAGGCGGCGGAGGCGGCGCGGCAGGCGGTGGCGGGTCTGCGGCCGCCGGCCGCAGTGGAGCAGGTGGTGGCGGCTGGCAGCACTCCGCTGCCGCAGGTGTGGCGCTCGGGGGCCGGCGGCAAGGGAGGCAGAAGGGGCCCGGGGAGCGAGGGGGCGGGCTTGGGGGCGTCCGTAGCGGCGTGACGATTCAGGAAAGGGAAGCGGTGGAGGGCTGCTCGCCCAGGCGGTTCATACACGCTCGCTGCTACACGCCGAGCCCCGAGCTCTCCCCACCCAATCCGCCCGCAGGAGGTGTGGTGCGCCGTGTTTGCGGAGCTGGCGCGCACCCTGGAGTCCGGCCCCTACGGCCTGCGGGGGCCCGGGGTGGTGGCGGCGGACATTGCCCGGGGCGCGCTGGCCTGCCGCGACATGGCCCGGGCCGCCAGGTGGGGGCCCTGGGGCTAGGGGGGGGAGTCGGGGCCCGGAGGCGGGTGGACGCATCGGCCGGCGGCAGCGGGTCCCTCTGGCCAGGGTCCTGCACGACCACACCCGCTATGGCGACCTGCGCTACCACCAAATCACCTGTGCCTTGGCCTGGCCTGCCTCCGTCCCTCCCCAACTGCCGGCCCACCGCAGCGCCGGCCTGGAGCGGCTGGCGCAGCTGGTCACGCGCATGCCCGGGCTGCCGCCGCTGCCGGTGGCCGGAGGGCAGCACCCCGGCTCGCCGCGGTCGGCCCGCTCGCCCGCGGCTCGCGCAGGGGCCGGGGCCGGGGCCGGGTCGCAGCAGCCCCCGGCGGACCTGGACTGGGCCATGTGGGACCGCCTGCTGCAGCGGCCCATGGAGCACAAGGCAGGACCGGGTCTGGAGAGGGCCGGGCCTGGGGCTGCTGCCGAAGGGGCATCAAGGCAGCCGAGGGACGCCGCCGCAGCTGGGGCCGAGGTCGGACGGACGGCCACAACGCGCCGGGGGGCTCAGCACGGACGTGAGGTTGCGTGCCGGCGGACTGTGGCGGGCTCCCTCGCAGCTTGGGCCGTCGTCGGACGCGCCCAGCTTGGCCGAGCAGGAGGCAGGGGCCGCCAGTGCAGTGCTAGCACGCGCTCTGTGGCTCGGGCACAGGGCCCGGCCTCATCCCATGCCCTCGTGCGCCCTCTACCGCGAGGGGCAGACCCCATGGCGAGCAACAAGCCGCCCCTGCCTCGCCCGCTGCTCAGTGCTCACCCACCCAGCTGCCTCCCTTCCCGCCCTCCCGTGTCAGGTGCCTGAGCTGCAGGCCGGCTGCCGCGCGCTGGGCCTGCTGGTCGGCGGCACCAAGGCCCAGCTGGCGCTGCGGCTGCTGCAGCACTGGGGGCTGCAGCAGGGCGGCTGCCCCTGCCCCGCGCGCCTGTGGGCGGTGCTGCGGCAGGAGCGGGAGGGATGGGTGCGTGGCGGCTGGGGGAGGGGGAAAGAGGCTGACACAAGGGGGTCGGGGCTGGCGGCACCCAGGGGCCATCCAACAAACCATGGCCTGCCAAGCGAGCGGGGCCAGCGCGACCGCCGTCGCCTGTTGTACCCGTGCATGCCCACCTCCGGGCTCGGAGCTCCTCTGGCAAAGCCCGCCCGCCGGACGCCCGCGCTGCCACCGCCCCACGGCCTCCACATGGGGGCCCGCTGCCGGATGGCCCGCGGTGCTGCGGCGTGATGGTCACACACGGTGTGCCCAGTGCCAAACCTGCGCATGCCTCGCCTTCCACCTCCCGCTCCCATCCTTTCCCCCGCAGGCCCGCTGTTGGATGGGCCCCGTGCAGGCCTCCCGCCTGCGCGACTTGGCGGAGGCCGGCTCTGCCCCCGCCAAGCAGGCGCTGGAAGCGCCCAGCACGGCGGGCGCGAGGAAGGTGCTGGCGGCGGCGTTCGGGGACGCGGCGGGGCTGGCGGCGGCGCACGCAGCGGCCATGCCCTGCCTCCTTGAGCTGAGGGTGAGCCCGCTGGGGGTTCGCTGGAGCGAAAGAAAATAAGGGGTCTTGCCGGCTGCCGGCTCTGGGTGAGGGGCTTCGGCTGGCAGCAGGCTGGTGGGTGGCGTCGGCGCCCCCTCCGGTGTTGGGCGCCGGCTAGCGCCTGTTGTGCTACTTCCCGAGCCCTATTGCACGCTGCGTGTGCGCTTGCCTCCTCGCAGGCCGCCAAGGCCGAGGCGGCGAGGCAGCGCAGGGCGGAGGAGCACAGGCGGTCGGTCGAGCAGCAGCAGCGGCGGGCGGAGGAGCAGGCGAGGGCCGCCGCGGACGGGCTGCTCGGGAGGCAGGCGGCGCTGGCGCAGGGCCCGGAGCGCGCACTCATCTGCGCCTGCGGCAATGCGGCCGCCAAGACCTGCAGCATGCTGCTGTGCGCCAGGTGCTGCCGGGCGGCGCGCGTGAAAGGCTGCCCGCGCCACCCGTGGCACGGCGGCGTGTAGGCCGCTGCCCGAGCGACTGGAACCTGTTGAACGACGCGTGCGGGGCGGCGGGAGGCCGCGGGGCTGCGCTGTGCTCTCGTCACGGGTGACGCGGGTCCTCTGGCGGTGGAAGAACAGCTGTCAAATGTCGCGCTTGTTGTCGGCGGGCGGCCGACAGAAGGGGATGGGTATCGCCGCCCGCTGTAGTGGGCCCTAGAGCGGGGGCGCCTGGATGGGGACATTGAGGGCCAGGACGGCGGTCACATTGCAAAGGCGGCATGCCCTATGGTCGCTCGCGGACATGCCGGGTTGTGTGTTGAGGTGTGAGGAAGTGGATATCTGGCAGGGGCGGGGGCAGAGGCAAGGCGGGATCGTGGCTGGGTACGTGTGGAAGGCCGCCCGCCATGTTCGCTCAAATGGCGGGCTTTGAGCTACGAGCGCATGTAACTTAACAAACTCGTGGTTCTATCTAACTTGCTGGGTCAACGCCAAGGCGACAATGTTCGCCAAGCCACTACACCTATCCGAGCTAGCGCCAGACGTATCACGCAAAATGCTAATATAATGCTTCGCGCTGACGCTTTCAGAAGTTCGTCACATGTAGCGCCGGGAGGAGCCGCGATGCGGGTCACTGTACTCTGCCTGGCGTTGCTATGGCCTGTGCTGGCATGCCAAGCAGCCACAACAACCTTTGACCGCGCGGGCGTGGAGGCACACTTCCGCGACATCGTCTTTGGTGCGAACCTTCTCACATCTCGACGTGCCAACTCGCGATTCCCAGCCCCCGCTCCCGGCTCCGCACCCAGCCCCGCCCCTCTTGCGCCACCCCCGCAGCGCCCTACCGACCCGAGGACCGCGTGCTCCGGCCGTCCGGCGCGACGGGCCCCCAGCCTGGTCGAGCTGACCTGGGCTACCGCTTCGCGGTGGGCCATGCGGAGCGCCATGCCGGCCTCACCTACGTCGGCCTCTCGGCCCGGCTGCGGCTGCTCCTCGAGCGCGTGCGCGCAGGTACAGCCGTGCGCCCCGCCACACAAACACATCCACGGCACCGGCCCCCGCTGGGCATCGAAATCCGCCGCTACCCCCGCCTCATCCACTCACGCCGTCACGGCCCCGCCTTCCGCTCCGCCGCCCTTATCCCCATCAATCCACCCTCCACTGCCTTGCCCTCCCCTCCCCTCCCCGCCCCTCCCCTTAACCGCAGGCCAGGCTATCCGCATGGCCGCGCTGGGCGCCTCCATCACCGCGGGCCAGGGCCTGGGCGGCAAGACCGCCATGACGTACCTGGGCACCTTTGGCCGCTGGCTGGCCGCCGCGGTGCCGCCCACGCAGCCACTGCGGCACCACAACCACAGCGCCGCAGCGGGGCCGGGCAGGCGGCGGCTGGGGGCCGGGAAGGGCCCCGGGGGCGGGGAGGAGGGGAAGGAATGGGATGGGGAGGGGGTGAAGGCGCTGCTGGCGCGGCTGGTGGAGCAGCAGGAGCGCGGCTGGCGGTCGCGGCAGCCGCGGCTGGGTGGGGAGCCGCGGGATCATGTGGGTCGGGAAGGGCGGCAGCAGGGGCGGCATGTGGGTAGGAAGGCGGGCACGGCAGAGGCCGAGGCGGCGGCTGGGGCGGGGACGGTGAGGCGGCGGGATTTGGAGAGCGAGCTGGCTGGCGGCGGCGAGCAGAGGGAGCTGGCGGAAGGCGAGCGGCGGTTGCTCCGCAGCAAGAGCAAGGACAAGGACAAGGACAAGGAAAAGGATAGCGACAAAGGCACCGCAGCAGCGGTGGAGGAGGGGGAAGATGTGGACAGGGTGGAGGTGGACACGGAGGGCGGCGGCGGGCTGGTGATCGAGCAGCAGGCGGACGACCCGGCCGCGCTCACCCACAAGTACTTCAACGGCGCGGTGGCAGGTGCGGCCGCTGCGGCACCAGTCGGGGGCCATCAGGCGGCGGGCCCTTCAGGTGCCCGCCTGGCCGTGTGCCCTCCGCCCCTGCTGCCCAGTGGGCACGCTGCCGGGCTGCACGTGTCGGCCTGCATGCCGCACCGCCGCGTGGGGCCACCCCAAAACCCACACGCTCCGCTCCCCTTCTCCCTTCCCCCCCTTTCCCCCCTTACCCTCCTTACCCCTCCTTTCCCCGCCCCCAGGCACGCTGTCGGGTTACATGTCGTCCTGCCTGTCGGCCCACGTGCCACCCGAGGTGGACCTGGTGCTGGTGGAGTACAGGTGGGGGGCAGGGGGCGGGGCCGGGCAGGGAGGAAAGCGGGGAGGGGGGAAAGGGGGGATGGAAACCAAGCTAGGAATACTGTGCTCCCACACCGTCCTGGCGCCTCGCTGCGACTGCGCCGCCCTGCTTCTGCACCCATCCAAGTTTCGCTCCCCCGCCGCGGCCCCTCCGCGCCCCTCCGAAGCGCCAACGACAACCCGGTGCCCGACTACAAGCTGGGGGTGAGGGAGGGGTGCAGTGTAGGGGTAGTGCCCGACTACAAGCTTGGGGTGGGTGCGGCCGCGAGCGCAGCGCCACCAGCACCAGCGACGCGCCACGCTCCCCACATATAGCTTTATGTAGCCCGGGACGCCCCGCGTGCGCATCCGCCTCCCTCAACCTCCCCACCCACTGCCGCCGCCCTCAACCTTCTCAGCAGCTTACCCCGCCTACCCCCCTCACCATCCCCGGCCCCGGTCGCAGACCTCGCAGCGCCGTGCCTTCGAGCGGCTGCTGCGCAAGCTGCTGGCCATGCCCTCGCGGCCGGCGGTGGTGCTGGTGCACATGTTCCCCTGGCGGCAGGGCAAGGCAGGGTGAGGCGGAATGATGGGGGGTGGGGCCAGGGGCTGGGGCAGGGCGATCGGGAGGCAGGGGCGGTGCGAGGCAGGGCCGGGCGCGCCGGGGTGTTCCTTGGCGGCCCGCGAACTGGGTTGGAGCTGGGCACAGCATGTGGGGCCTAGCCGGGGCTAGCCGGGGCTAGGCGGGGCTAGGCGGGGCTCGAGCCAAGGGTCCTAGAGTGAGGGCTGGCGGCTGCCTGCCTGCTGTCACCACCGCTGTCACCACCGCTGCGCACCGCCTGCCGCTGCTGCTGCTGCTACCGGCTGCCCGCCCCAGGTACTGGGAGTCCGCGGAGAGGGACCTGGACGAGTACGCCGCGTACTACGGCCTGTCCTCGGTGCGGCCTGGGGGTGGGGGGCCCCTGGGGGGTGGCGGTGATGAGGGCAGCAGTAGGGTGTGGGCGGCCTGGGGGTGGGGGACCCTTGGGGGCGGGTGATGAGGGCAGCAGTAGGGTGTGGGCGGCCGCACACGGGTGTGCGCACGCGAGGCCGGTCCCCAGGGCCGGTGGCCGCCGGAACACGCGGCTCGTGGGCTCCCTGGATAGATCCCTGGATAGATCGCTGGATCCCAAAGCGCTCCTGTATCTCGTCCGCTCTTGGGGGAAGGTGGCGTCCAGGGCAGGCAGCTCGCGGGCTCTTCGCCCAACCTTCCCTTTCCTGGCTACCACAGGTCAGCCTCCGAGCCGCCGTGGTGCCTGCGCTGCCGGCCGCCGCCGCCGCCGCCGATGCGCTGGCGGCCGCTGCGGCGGCGGCGGCCAAGGCTGCCAGCAGCGCCGATGGCGGCGTGGCCTTTGCCGCCTTCCTCAACGTGTCCACCGGCGTCGGCACGGCTGCCACCGGTGGGTGGCGCCCTCCCCTCCATCCCTGGCCCCACAACCCGACACCGCACGCATGCGCTCTAAACCCGCACGCTCCCCGCACCGCCGCCCTACTGCCCCCTCGCACATGCCGCCCTCCGCTCCGCTGCGCTCCTCGGCCCAGGGCCCCGCGCCGCAGCGGCGGCGGCCCTGGCGGGCGGCAGCTCCGCAGCAGCGCCCTGGTCGGCTGCGGCGGTGTCGCCCGGGGCGCTGTTCACCACCGACGACGTGCACCCGGGCCGCGGGGGGCACGTGCTGATGGCGGAGCTCCTTATCACGCTGTGCAGGGTGAGTGGCCACTAGGTATGGGTACACCGTTCTCATGCTTAGGAGACTGGCGCCACCGGTTATGACGTTGAGGCTGTGGCGGTGCGGCCAGGACACGGGCACGTGCGCTCCGGTCCAGTTGTTGACGACCGCTCCATGCCCTGCTCCGGTCGCCCAGCTGCCCTCACGCTGCCCGCCCCAACGCCCAACGGTTTTCTCCTGCCGGCGCCAGGAGTTGCTCGCCTCCAACGACCGCCTACGCGAGGAGCTGCGGCTCGAGGCGGAGGCGGCGGAAGCTGCGGCGGCGGAGGCCGACGAGCGGCGGCGGCGCAGGGCGCTCAGTGGCGGGGCCCGCAGGGTGGCTCGCAGCAGCTCCGGTAGCAGTAGCAGTAGTGGCGGAGGCGACAGCCGGAAGGAGGGCGACAGCAGCGGGGCGGGGGCGCAGGCGGCGCTGCTGGCGGCGCTGACACGCCTGGTGGCGCGGCCTGTGCCGGTGCCCGTGTCGCCCGGCAACTACGAGTCGCCACACTCCACCTGCTACATAGAGCAGCTGCTGCCGGTGAGGCGGCGGCATTGCAAAGGGAAGGGCTGGAGAGGGAAGGGTGTGTGGCGTGTAGATTGTGACATGAGAATGGGGCGCGAGAGGAGGGCTGGACTCCTCGTTGCATAGGGGCGTTGCTGGCGGTGACACGTGTCCTAGCTGCGTCACCGCCAACGGTCCCCTGAACGCCAACCGCCAACCGCCAACTGGCGCGCCTCCGCAACCGCCGCCGCAGCTCATCGTGAAGCAACCGGCCGAGGGCTGGACCTGGACCGCGGAGGGGCGCGGCAAGTGGGGCTGGGTCACGGTGCAAGCGGGGCAGCCGCTCACCATTCAGGCGAGTGGCTGGGGCGGGGGCGGGGCCTGTGGGGCCAGCGTGGCCAGCCCTGGGAGCCAGGGGCCGAAGGGTTGCTGGCATGCCCTCTCCCGCTGGGTCTACGCGGCACCTGGGCACCGGCTGTGAGGTCTGCCGTGCTTGCGTGACACCCTGGTCACACCCTGGTCACACCCTGGTCACACCCTGGTCACACCCTGGTCACACCCTGGTCACACCCTGGTGCGCTGTCCCACTGACGTACCCCTGCCTCCATCCCCCTCCCCTCGCGCCTCCCCACTGCGCAGCTCGACACGCGGCTGCCCGGTGATCGGGACGAGGAGGCGCGCAAGGCCAAGATCATAGTGGGGGTGAGCGGGCACCTGGGAGGCAGACGGGCCAGCAGGCAGGGGCGCCGTGACGGGCGGGGTTCGGGAGCAAAGCAGCTGGAGCGGGAGGCGGTGAGGCACGGCGTGGCCGATGCAGCAGTGGACCCCTGCGCCGTGACCCTGACCCTGACCCTGGCCGCTGCTGGGGCCGCAGGTGGCGTACCTGGAGTCCTACAAGCGCATGGGCCGGGCGCGCCTCGAGTGCGGCGGCGGCTGCCACTGCGAGGGCAGCACCATTGATGCGCTGGCGGAGCGGCACGCATCGCTGACCAACGTGCACGACTTGCGGGTGCGGCTGAGGGGGAGCTGCCAGGGAAGGGCCTAGGGTAATTGGGCTGGTTGCCATGGCAGAGGGCGGGAGGGCAAGGGAAGGGTGGGAGGGGCGGATGGCGTCGGCTGGGCTAGGGTGACGAGGAATTAAGAGCAGCTGGGCGCTCTGAGTGGACCTGTGCGGAACGCACCAGAGCCAAGCAGGGCCCGAGCTGCTCAGGCTCGGGCCCTGAGGACTCAGCCCCCCGGCCCACATCAAAATTAGACCTGACGACGGCAGATAGGGCGCGTACGGAGCTTTGGCCCCCGGGTCGCCCTACCCCGTTATCTCCCGGTGGGTCAAGCCCGCTCGACCTTGATTTCTATTTTTGTCTTCCCGCGACCCTTACGTACCCGTGCCGCTCCTCCCCGGCATCGCCCCCACCCCCGGCCCCGCCCCCGGCCCCCGCAGGTTAGCCAGGGCGAGGGCTGCGAGCTGCGGCTGACGGTGCAGGGCGCTGGCGGCAAGGCGGGCGCGGGCGTGAAGCCCGAGGAGGCGTGCAGTGTCGTCGACGCCCGCAGCGGCAACACCACGTACACGGGCAGCCTGGGCTGCAAGTTCAAGCTCATGGGCATCGTGGTGCGAAGGGGGGGAGGCGGTGGGAGGCGGTGGGAGGCGGTGGGAGGCGGTGGGAGGCGGTGGGAAGGGGGAGGGTAGATGCCTGTACCACGTAGCAGCCGGCGATAGGGACGCGCCGGCGCTGGACTGCGCGCTGTGCGGCGGCACGTGGGCCGCCGGCTGCGAGCTGCGGGCGCCTGTGGCCCCGAGCAAGCCCCAGCCGCCCGCCAGCTTGTGGGCGGCCAGCTGCTGCGACGCGCTGCAAGGGCCGATGCCGCTGCTGCCGGTACCCACCTCCGCCTGCCTCGTCCCAGCCACCTGGCCGCGGTGGCATGGGGGGGCGGGGCACGCGGCGCCTCGGGCTGCGTGTTGCGGCGCAGCCCAACACAGACCCCGCGGCCTACGCCCTGTGCCGCCCTCCCCCGCCCCGCCCCCGCAGCTGGGCGAGGAGCCGGGCGCCGAGGAGGGCACCATCAGCTGGATGCGGCAGACCAGCCACACGGCGGCGCACGACATGCAGGAGGCGGGCAGGCGGCGGAGGAGGTAGGGGGAGGAGGTAGGGGGGGCAGGCAGGGGGAGGAGGAGGAGGAAGGGGAGAGAGGGTGAGGAGGAGGCGGGCGTGCTGAGAATGGCACGGTGCGGGCTAGGACGTAGGACGATGAGTAGCGGACTTCAGAAGGCAGCGCTGGGCAGGCAATTTATCCCAGGTCTGAGGCTAGAGGCTGCAGCAGCAGCAGCAGGCGGCGGAGGCGATTCGGGCCGAAGGAGAACGAGGCGAACAGCGCCCGGCTTCGCGGCGGGCTTGCACTCGGCGGGCGGGCGGCCGTTGGCGTGGCCGCGCAATGCGCGAGTCGGACGGTTCGTGACCGCCCGCGCGGGTCAGAGGTGCCGTGAGATGCGCGCGCGGCTCGGTTGTGTGACGGGCGACCTCGCATGTCACACGGGCTCTTGAGCCGCTGCCCCGTCACAGCCAGGCAGCTACTTATGCACCTATCGCCGCGTACACAGCAGTGCACGCTGCCAGCCCACCATCTACGCACCTTGTTGAAACACCACACGTTCATCTCTGGCGTATCGCGAAACACCCCACCCCACCAGCCCGCACCAAGCCCCCACCGCTCCCAGCCATGGCCCGCGCCTCCGCCTCCGGCTCTAGCAACGCCGCCTCCCCCGCCGGCCTGCCGCTCTACACCGCGCCCGGCGCCGCCGGCCGCCCAGCGCACCGCGGGGCCCGGCGGCGCGCCGCCAGCCTGCGCGGCCCGCTGCCGTCGGCCTTCCTGCTGGCCTGGGCGCTGCTGCTGGGCCTGGGGCTCGTGCTGAGCCGCCAGGCGGGCCACGCGTGAGGAGCTGGTGGCTCCATCGCCTGGAGGCGAGGCTTGACGGAGATTGGCTTGGAGGCAAGCCTGAGCGCCTGATCATGTGATACGGTAGCTAGGCAGGGAGGCAGGGGAAGGCAAGGTGGGGTGTGGGTGTCGTGTGTCAGGGCCAGCATGGGCCGTACCCGCATAACCGCGTCCCTCGCGTGTCGGCTAGGCGGGCTGCCCAGTGACGGTGTGTTGGGGTGTTTGCTGGCGTGTATTGTGATCGGGGTACTGAGAGCTCGAAGGCGCGTGTCGCTGGGCATTGGACATCGGGGCGGTCGTCGTTGAGCAGGCGGGGGCGTGGGATGCAACTGGGGTATTGACACGGGCACGCCAGTGGCCATGCTGCTCTGCGCGCGCGGACAATGGCGCCGCGCACGCATGGCCCTGTAAGGCTCTGCCGCCCGCTCCCTTGCACGAACCCGCCTCTCGCCCAAGCGCAACTCGCCCCTCAACCGCGAGCCAGCCGCCCGCGTCCATCCGTGCACCTGGGCGGTGTGCGCCAACAGCTGCCGACCCGCCGAGCCCCTGCGGGCGCGGCCCCGCCCCGCGGAGCGCCACAGCCCCTCCGCACAACGCCACCCGCTGGGAGGCCCTCTTGCAGCCACCAGCACGCGCACCTCAGCACCGCCCGCCTGGAGGCCCCAACCGGCCCAGCCCCCGCCGTTGCAGCAGCCGGGCGCCTGCCGTTGCAGACGCCTGCGCTCCAAGCGACCCGGCCCCCAACCCGCCCCTACTGCCGCTGCGGCACGCAAGTGGTGCGTGCATAAAAATTGACACCGCGCGCGGTCTCGAGCGCGGTCCCGCTACATCGACGGTTGGCTCATGTCGGTTGTGATGAGCGTTGTGGGCGGCGACCCCAGCCCGGGTATGGAGCCTGCCGGCAGCGGGGCACCAGGCGCAGCAGGCAGCAGCGCGTGAGGGGGCCGAGGGGTGCGGAGGCTGCGTGAGGCCACTGAGGCGCAGCAACTGCACCGCCGCGTGCTCACCCTGGCCCTGGCTGGCGCTGCGGCTGAGCAAGCTGGATAGGCCGCCCGGCGGGCCGCCCGACTCGCCGGCTAGCGACAGCGGCTC
This sequence comes from Chlamydomonas sphaeroides, assembly GCA_001662425.1. Taxonomy (NCBI): domain Eukaryota; kingdom Viridiplantae; phylum Chlorophyta; class Chlorophyceae; order Chlamydomonadales; family Chlamydomonadaceae; genus Chlamydomonas; species Chlamydomonas sphaeroides. Next base: position 52,328 of record BDDC01000265.1, on the reverse strand, counting down.
GGAGGGCTCCTGCAGGCGCAGCCGGCGGGGCAGCAAAGGGGACGGCGCACGGCGTTCAGCCCCAAGCCGGCGCCAACGCTGCTGCAAGGTCGTGAGCGCTTCAGAAGGCTCTCATGCGCTGCCGGCCAACCTGTCGGCTTACCTGCGGCGTGGGCGGCGGCGGCGGCACGGGCGGCGGCATGGGCGGCGGCGGCAGCGGCATCTCCGTAGTCACGGTGCCGCTGGCCATGCGGGCCATGGGCGCCAGCGCCGCCGCCACCGCGGCCGCCGCGGCGACGTTGGCGGCGGGCCCGGAGCTGGTGGTGGGGTCCAGCGCGCCGGAGGCCTGTCGGGCGAAGCAGCAGCGGGGGGGGGGCGTGGCAGGGTTGGCGCCGGGTGGCGGAGCGAGGGCAGGAAACGGAGCGCAGTACGAGGTGGCAGGGTCACCGAGCCGCCGAGAGCGGCGCCGTGGCAAAGCAGATGGTTAGGGCCAGGCGATCCTCGCGTCACCCAGCGCACCTGGCCGCCGAACGCCGACACCAGGCCGCCACCCGCCGCTCCGCCTCCACTGCCGAGCCCCGAACCGCCGCCGCCGCCGGACCCTGTGTCCGGCACCGCCGCCGCGGCGGCTGCAAGCAGCTCCGACAGCTGCTGCGCCTCGGCGGACGGCTTTGGCGCCAAGGAGCCCGTTTGCTGCGGGCCGTTGCAGCGCGCGAGAGCAGCACTCAGCTCCGCACATCACAGGAGACGCAAGGCCTCCGGGAAATGCTCGCCGGCCCAACTGGACCTTTTAGGCAGACGGCTGCACCGCCCCCTTCGGCTAGGGCGGTGCGGAGGCCCTGCCACCCCCCGCCCCGGGGCCCACTCACCAGTAGCCCGGCAAGCACCGCGTTTGGTGAGCCGCCCGGCCCTCCGCTGCCGCCCTCGCCCGCCGCCACCTGCTGCAGCTGCTGCGCGATGGCGCTCAGCCCCGACAGGTCGCCCGAGCCGGCCCCCGATAGCGGCAGCCCCGCCAGCGACAGCATTTGCTGCGGGGTTGGTGCCGGGCACGGTGAGGGCGTCAGCTCAGGCCTCCGAGACGAGCGGTCGAGACGTGGCGCGACTTGGATTCCTCACTCCTCCAGCCGTTGTGCCTCTCGATGCCAGGGAGCGGTGTTGAAGGACAGGGGCACGGGGGCCTGCAGGTGCGCTACGCCACCACAGCGCTCGCGGACGGACGCGCCGGCCGGCCACCAGACACGCACAGACCGGGCCCCCGGCCCCCCAGCCCCACGTGCCGCACCTGCAGCCCCAGCTGCGCTGCGCTGGGGCTCTCCGGCTTGCCGTCTCCGCCGCCGCTGGCTGCGCCCGCCAGCAGCTGGCCCAGGTTGCCCAGCACGAGCCCCGCGGACAGGCCCTGGCCCAGCAGCCCCGCCAGCGTGTCGCCCGAGCCCAAGCCCAAACCCAGGCCGCCGCCTGGGCCCTGGAGCTCCAACTGCTGCCGCTTCACTCTGCGGGCAGGCGCAGGGGCATGGGCCGGCGGGAGGCGGCGGCCTGTGTTGAACTGGGGCCGGGCGGGCAAGAGCCGCGGATGCGCTCGCCGGGAACCCTCCACCTTAGCCCTGCCCGCCGCTGCGCTCCATCCCGCCCCGCCCCGCCCAGCCCGCCGGCCCCGCGCCTCTCACTTCTGCGACACCTCGTACTCCTTGCGCCAGCGGCGCACGTCCACGGACCGCTCCCGCAGCAGCGCCTCGTGGTGTCGCAGGTAGTGCTTGCGCACGCAGTCGGTGTGGTAGGCGCTGGGGCAGGGGTAATGGGAAGGCAGGGGAGGGGCGGCACAAGGAACGTGGCATACCAGTAAGCCAACCCTGAGCCAGGCGCAGGGGGAGGGGCGTTTCAGGGGTCCAGGCGCAGGGGGGCGTATGGCCCCGCCCGTCGCCGCAGGGCGGGGGTGGCTGAGCGCGGCATGCTCGCGCGCAGAGCGTGTGTGTGTGGGTGGGGGGGAGCCGCTGGAGAGGGAGGCTACGGCCTGCTATGGATTGATGCGGACTCTGCCCCTGCCGCCGCGCCCTCACGGCCCTTCCCCATGTCCCCTTCCCCCCGGCCCCACCTGTAGGCGGTGCACATGTTGCGGCAGAGGCGGCACAGGATCTTCTTGTGGTCCTGTATCTGCAGGGATGCCGAGGGCCGGCAGGGCCGCACGCGGCGCAGCGGCGAGTCGCACCACGCCCGGAGCGCGGAGCGCTGCCAGCGCGCCCGCGACCCGCGCCTCGCTGCGCCCCGCACACCCGCGCCCTCGCGCAACCGGGCCGCTGCACCGCCCTAATCCCATGCCTCGCGGCCTTCCCGGCCTGCCCTCCTGCTCGCTGCCGGGGCCACGCCGTGCCTTTCCCCGCCCCCAACCCCCCCGGCCCCACCCACCTCCACCAGGTCCACCACCGCGCCGTCAAACAGCTCGGTGATCTTTCGCGCCATGTCCGCCATCTTCTTCTGGTGCTGCACCTCGCTCTTGAAGCTGCGGGGACACAGGGCCGCGGGGAGCGGGGCAGGGCAGGCCGCGGCAGGGTTGCATGGGGGCAGGTGTGGAGGCGCTCGGGGGCGCGAGGGGGGGGGGCAGGACGCCCTTGGGACGACGGAGTGCGGTGCGACACAGGGCCGTGGCAGTAGGGCGGGCGTGGGTGGGGATGGCTGTAGGGTGCGGGCATGCGCAGGGCGCCGCAGCCCGCAGCAGACAAGTGGCCAGGGCCGGGCAGCCCAGGGGCTGATGTTGTGGGCGGGGGCCGGGCGGCGGTACGGCAGGGCGCGGCGCACGCACCGGCCGTCCGAGTGTCGAGTCTTGCTCTCCTTCTTAATGGCGCCTGGGGGCCCGGTGGGCGGGCCCTCGCTGCCGGCCCGGTGCACGGCCCCGTAGCCGCCGTGCTGCGCGGAGACAGCGGGTGGCGGGACGTGAGGGATGCGGTGGGTGCGGGGAGCCGGCTGCGCCGGCACCGTGCAAGGACTGGCAGGCTCGCGACACCAGGCGCTCGCGCCATGCTGCCGGCTGACACCGCACCACCGCGCGCGGCCTGCTGCGCCGCCGTTCCAAAAGCCCCACACGCGCCGCGCGCGCCTCCGGCTCCCTACGCCTGAGCCCCCCGCCCCCTGCGCTCCCAGCCTCCACCACTCCCATGTCTCCGCCCCTGCCCGCTCACGGATCTGGGCTCGCCGTCGCCGTCGTCGTCGTCGCCCGAGCCGCCCAGCCCGCCCTCGCCGCCGTTGACCGCCTGCTGCAGCATGAACTGCTGGTAGGCCTCCGGCAGCTGCAGCCCGAACAGCCCGCCGGGCCCACCGTGCTGCAGCATGGCGGCCGCGGCCGCCGCAGCCACCGCCGCCGGGGTGGAGCCGATATCGGCAGCCATCTGGTCGATCTGCCCCATGAGCGTGGGCGACTGGGCCTGCGGCTGCGGCTCCTCCTGGGTAGGACAGGGCATGGGTCGGGAAGAGGAGGTGGCGAGCGAGAGGCAGCTGTTGGAGGATACCGGCGGGTGGCTGCGGCGGCCGCGGATCGGACAGCCGGGGCGCTGTGCCCGGCATGCTCGGGTGCTGGCTCGGGCGCTGGCGGGCGTGCACGCCGCAGCAGGTGGCGGCGCCGAGCAGCAGGCAGGGGGCGCCCAGCACGGCCCCTGCCGGCCGCACCTGCTTAGCCGCTACGGCGCTGGTGGCGGCGGCGGCGTCAATGATGCCGTTGATGCGCGCGCGGATGAGGTTGCGGTCGCGCCCCCGGTCGCTGCCGCCCGAGGCTGCGCCCGCCGGCGCGCCGCCCTCGGTGGCCGGCTCGGGACTGCCCAGGTAGAGGCGGCACAGCTGGCCGCCCGAGGGCTCGTCGTCGCCCACCTGCGCCGACACGGCCCTGCGGCGGTGGCACCCGCACAGCGCCCGGCGTGAGGAAGCAGCGTGGTTCCGGCGCTCCGCGCGGTGGGCACGGCAGCAGCCGGGCTCCACAGCGCTTGGCGCCCCCAGCCGGCGCTCGCGGCAAAGCACCAGCAGCCCAGTGCGGCCACCATCCTCCTCGCGCTGCACTCCAGCGTTGCCGTTTGACCGGCGGTCTGGCGCCCGCCGGTCGCAGGGCGGGCGGCGACCGCTGCGCCCTCCGCCTCCGCCCCGGAGCTCCGCGCCCCGCCCGCCTGCCCCACCTGAAGTGGTCAAAGGCCGCCGCCAAAGTGCTGTCGCTCACAATGGGCACCAGCTCGTCGTAGTACCTGGGGGGGGGTGGGCGGTTGGGCGAATGAGCGGGTGGTTGGGTGCGCACAGCGCGTGGAGAGGGGGTCCCGGAGCACACGGGGCGGAGTGGGCGCCGAGGATGGGCGCGGGGGCAGGGGCATGCCGGCTGGCGCCCTGGATCAGCGCAGGCGGAGCCGCGGGTGCGGGCTAGCCTGGGGACAGGCACCTCCGCGAGGCGCACGCCTCCGCGTCCCTCCGTGCGGTCCCTTCCCCCACCGCCCCACCGCCCCACGCACATGTACTTGAATAGCCAGCCGGCGGGCGTGGGCGGCTCGAGCTGCGGGAAAGGGGGGGGGCGGGTGCAGGTTGGCACGCAAGAGCAGGGGCCGGCGACGCCGCGTGCGCCCCTGCCTCCTGGCCCATGTCCACGGGGCCAGCAGAGGCTGCTGGCACGCGCCAAGGGCACGCCTGCTCCCTCGGGCCCGGTGCTTGGCACCTTTCTGGCCGCGCGGCCCTCGCCTGCTCGCCTCCCAGCCCCCGGGCCCGCCCCCGCCCCACCCGCGCACCTGCAGGAAGGCCTGCAGCGCCGCCGTGAGCTCCGCCAGAGTGCGCGGCTGCGCATCGCCCGACGGCAGCGCCCACACCCCCAGCGTTTCCTCCACCTGCAGGTCACGGGCAGCGGCGCTGAACGTAGGCTGGGGTGCGCAGGCGCCTCCGGCGGGCGTTCCGCGGCGGGCCAGCCTTCCACTAAAACACGATGCAGGCGCACTGGCGCACTGCCGCTGAGGGCGCGTGCGTCGAGGGCGCGCTGCGCGGTCTCCCGGTTCCTTGCTTGCCTGTGTGGCGCGGCGCTTAGACCCGGCCGCCTGACCCGAGGGCTCTCCGTAGGAATCTTTAGTGCGGACGAGCAGGATGCATGTTTGCCGCGGGCCAGCTGCGGTTCGGAGAGCGTGGGGCGCATTGTAAGTGCGCAGCAGGGGCTCGCGTTGGGCACAGTGGCACGGCTAGACGTGTTCAGCAGCCCCCACGCCGCCAGCATCTGTGCCGAGCGCTAGGGACAAGGTGCAGCCTGCAGCGCCGTAATGCTTCAGTTCTGGGAGCTTGCATGCTGATCCGAATTGGTGCCGTATAACTAAATTGAGTACCCCATGCCCCACCACGTGACGACCATTTCATGTCACAACCCCAGGCCCGACCCACATGGCAGCGGTTCGCCCGAGGCTTTCAGGCCCCGCGCCGTGTCCGGCTGAAACGTGCTGAACGTGAAGCCATCAGCATCCACTGGAAAGACGACGCCGTCAAGCAGCACATTGGCCAAGCGAAAGAAGTTCTTGATGGTGGGCATGTGGAGCTTGCCCTGCATCCAGCGGGGCCGGGCAAGCGTTGGCACGGGTGCTGGGCACAATTTCTACCCGGTTCGTGAGCCCGACGTGAGATGAGCGGCAAGCATTCGCTGCGTGCGAGAGGGATGCGCGCACCTCGATGAGTTGGAAGTAGGCTCGCCGTGGCGGGGTGCCATCGGGGCGCGGGTCTCCCAAGGAGATGAGCACGGTATTCTCGGACATGGCACGGGCACGCCCAGGAGCGCGACACGAGTAGAGAGCTCCTTACAGGGGCCTACAGGTGTGGGAAGCAGGCCGCAGAGGCAACGGTCAGGATGAGTGAAGCGCCCCGCGAACCGCCAGTTCCCGGGCACTTGTGCCAAGCACTCGAAGTATTTGATGCAGGAAGGGGCACATGGCGAGGGAAGGGCTCCCAAGGCGATCCAATTTGGAGTTTGCGTTCCAAAGTTTTGCTCGCCGGGTGCTCAACCTCTCCCGCGCACCAGCGTACGCCGGAATGCACTCGATACCCGATGTGCTAGTCAGGAGAGCGCAGCCAGGACGCCAGAGCGGCGGAACTCGGCTAGCCCAGAACTCGCTGTGCTAGCCCTCTGGTCTTGCCGGAGGGGCAGCGGCAGCTGAGTGACTAGCCCTCAAGCTGCTCTGTAGTCGTCATTCGTGCAAAGTACATTCAGCTGGACGACCGCAACGACGCGCGACAAGGACGATGAGCAAGTGCAGGCGCAAACAGCTCGGCCTCGGTCTCCAGTCGCGGTTCTGCTGCAAAAGGCCTGCAGAGTGATAATGTTTGCCGTGTCTTGGCTGGGTTTGCTGCTAGCGTGCTGTCCGAGCTCTCTCGAGATCCACGGCCGGCTGCGGGTTTGGACGCTTTAGCACCCCGCGGAGTCTAAGCAAAGCTTCAGAACATATACATCGTTACAGGGAAACACTTGGAACTGTGTTGGGCTTACAGGGAGGCTTTCGACTCCGTAGCAGTCAACTTGTGTCGACTTCGGGTCTTATCGTTTCAAGCCTTATGCCATACGCACCCGATGGTCCTGACGAGGTCGAGCTGAGGCACGCACTTTCTAACGCGTCAGTCGGCACGCCACAGCACGCCGTCGCGCTCAACGACCTTGCGCTGCTTCTCCTTGACAAGGTGTGACAGATGTGTTGGCACGACGACCATCACGCCTATGGTCTGGTCAGCCGTTGCATGTCGGAAGCTTACGCCTTTGCGGCCCGTCGATGACCTGCGGGCGGCTGTACGGGGAAGCGAGTGGGCCATGCTCAGCTTGCTGTCCAGGCGGGCTGTCGCCGTTAAGCAGTCGCAGGCAAAGTGCCCGGAACCTTGCCTGCCCCAACGCAGGGTGACGTTGGGGAGGCCCAACAGCTGCTCGAGCAGCTTCGCATAGCCCGCAGCGCGGACCTCCACCAAAACGATCCTTCGCGTGTCACGCTAGCCGCAACGGCAGGGAAGTACAGGGCGCCGGCCGTCCCTGCCGGACACATGTCCGACGGAGCGACGGCTGCGGCGGCGGCAGCCGCAGCAGCCGTGTCAGGGCGGCCGAAGGCCCGCTCTGCGACGCTGCCTGATGAAGAGACGACGGTGGCAGCCGCAGCAGCTGCGGCGGCGGCCGCGGTGTCCCGGACGCCTCCGAAAGCCAGCAGCGAAGACACGGCGGCAGCGGCAGCGGCTGCCGCCAAGGCCGCTGTCGTTGGCTCACCCCACGCCAATGGCTCATCAGCCGCAACGTCGACGCCCCCGGCCGCCCGCCCGAGGTTGGCGGGCGCTGGTGGTCTGCGCGGTGGGGTGGCCATGTTCGCAAAGGCTCTAGGCGCGGGAGTCGTACGCGCAGCGGGCACCGCCGCTGTAGGGGGCACGCGGCTGGCCTCAGGCAGGGCACGCAACACTGGCGCCGCTAACGCGGCGCCGGCGCCGAACACCCCGGAGACCGCAGCGGCTGCGGCTGCTGCGTCCGCCGCCGCTGTGGCGGCACTGTCACGCAGCGGCGGCGAGGAGGGCAGCGCGTCCGCGCCGGCGACGCCGCCGGCTAGCGCCGCTGACTCGGTGTCGGCAGCGCTGGCAGGCTCGGCGGCTGCGGCCGCGGCAGCCGTCAAGCACGTGAGCGCAGCGCCGGGCTCGCCGGATCGCACGCCCAGCAAAAGCACAGCCGCACTTCGGTCGCCCAAGCGCCCGGTCGCGAAGCCGGCGGCGGCCCCTGCGGCACCCGTGGACGAGGCCGCGGTGGCACCGGCCAGGACTGCGGCAGTAGCGGCGCTCACCAAATCTGCAGCATTGTCAGCCGGCTCCCAGCCACACGGCGAAGCGTCTGCGGCGTCGGCGGTCGCGGCGGCGCTCAGCAAACCGGGCTCGGTGTCGTCGACTTGCTCAGGCGGGCATGCGCCGTCGGCCGCCAACGCGGTGGCGGCGGCGCTGGTCCCTCCGCCGACGCGCTCGCCGGCGGCGGCCGTGGCCGCGATGGTCGGCAGTGGACGGCTGCAGGCGCGCACGGGGGCGCGCGCAGGCGCCAGCGCTGCTGCCGGCGGCAGCTCGGCGCCGGGCGGGGAAGACGACGCTGCGGCGGACGCGGCCCTGCGGGGTGCGTTGCAAACACCGGCGTGGTTCATAAGCGCACCCCTCGTCGGCCGGGGACAACGGCCCGCACTTCGCTATTACGTCGATTGCCCCTGCTGGTGAAGCCAGTCCCTCTGCCCCGCACCGCTCCTTCCCGTGCCTCGTGCCTGTCGTCCCGCCCCCGCGCGCTGCCCTCTCATGCCGGCTCACATGCCCACTCGGGGCACCCCACCGTCGCCCGCCACAGCCACGCTGGGCGACTGCACCCACGTGGTGGAGGTGTCGGGGCTGACCACCGCCACTCGCACCGGCGACCTGGAGGAGTTCATAGCGGTGCTGTGTCCGCAGGTGCGGCCGGCGGCGTCAACGCACACAGCCGCGCGACTGGGACTGGGACACTGGACGCTGGCGCCGCTCCGTCGCGATGCCGGTGGAGGCCAGGCCCCGTTGCTCCCTCCTCCTGCCTCGCCCACAGGACGGCCGCCCATTGCCGATGGTCAAGTGGGTCGACGACGCCACAGCGCTGCTGGTGTGCCCGGACGGTGCCACGGGTGAGGCCAGGACAAGGCGGCCGGGCGCCGGGCCAGCGGGCTGTGGTCACAAGCGAGGTCGCTACCCTCCAGCAGTAGACCTGCCACCTCCACCTTGTGAACACGCCACCGCGGCCAGTCGGCTGATAACCCCTCCCGCTGGACCGCAGCCCGGCTGATGTTGGAGGAGGAGCAGGATATCTTCGAGCTGAAGCCCTTCAGCGAGGCCTGCGACGCGTCCAAGGCCGTGGCGGCAACGGGTGCGCGCCCGCCTGCATCTGCGGCGTTCAGGGACGTGGCGCTCTGCCGCTGCCCCTGATCTCGCCTGCTCACCTCGCCGCCCCGCGTCCGGTCCCCCCTGACGCCGCCCTCGTCCTCGCAGACCTGCTGCCTCCCCGCGAGCGCCCTCGCACCTCGGCGGCGGTGGCCAAGAAGATGCTCAGCCACGCGCTGGGCCGCACCGACATCCGTGACCGTGAGGGCGAGAAGGACCTGGCGGTGCAGCGCAAGGCCGCCAAGGAGGCTCGCCGCAAGAAAGACTTCAAGGTGGCTGCGGCCTGGGAACAATGAGCGGCTGCTGCAGCGGTGGAAGGGCCTGGGGGTGCGGCTCGGCAGCATCTCGGTGGAGGGCGTGGGCTGTGGTGCAGCAGTTTGGCTCGCCCCTTCAGGGGCACGAGCCCAGCACGCAAACGCTGTACAGAGCGCTTTGCAAAGAGCGCTGCCATGTATCGACCGAAAGAACACGCGGGTGGTGATAGGTGGTTGTGGTGGTGGTACATGCATGTGCAGCCAAGTGCGGCTGGGGAAGGCGGGTGCCTTCGGCGGCGCGGCGCCATGCTTGGTCGGCGGCATCGGCGTCCTCGGAGTGCTCTGGCAGAGCTGCCCCTGCGCATTGTTCGGACGGCGGCCGGCGCGGGCGGCCCTGCGCGTGTCAGGCACGGGCGGCAACGGCACGCTGTGGACGCATCGCACGGCTCTTGGGCGCACGTGGGGGTGCGGACGGCGTAGCCTTGGCTAGGTGGAAAGCGGAAATGCTGACGGTTGTAACGGATGAGCGGCGAGCGACCTGTGGAGCAAGGCACGAGGTTGCTTGCTTGCGTGAAGTAGGGGCTCCACAGATGGACCGGCTGGATGTCAAGCGGAGTGGGGCATCGGCATGCAGGCTTCCAAGTAAGCCCAGCTACGGTTGAAGCTTGCCTACCGGTAGTGACGCATGAAAGCTGTGCGGCTGGTGTACGGGCACGCTCTGTAAACTCATGTGGTGCCGATGGCGAAGGAGCCAAACGAACCGTAATGGGAAGTCCACACCCGTGGCCCCATCTCTAGCACGCCTGTGCGCCGGGGTCCGAATCCCGAGTTCTGCCACCTGCTCCGCAAACAGCATGCCGCTTCCAGGTCACTAGAAGCCCCGTGCGGCAGGCCCTGCCACCTCATGTACGCTAGCTCGGCCCTGCATCCAATCGATAGCGTGCGACTCCGGCCCCCTGCCAATGCTCACCCCCCCCCCTCGGCTCCCATCACGCGCCCCCTACCGCGGCTTGCGCGGACCTGCGCAGAAACACATATGCACTCCCGGGCCCTGATCTGCGCAAGCCGCACCGCCAGAGCCGCACTTCTCTCGCACACCCGCATCGCAGCATGCCAGCCGCCATGCCCATGCTCAGAGGTCCACCCCCAGGAAGACCCGGCTCCACCCCGGAACCCCATCCTCGCCGCCCTGCCCCGAGCGCCAGCCTCGCTGCTTCACCTCCACAGTCTTGCTGTCCGGCGCTGGGTGCACCGCCTCACGCCTCCACCTTCCGCAGCCGGCTGCACCCGGCCGCGGCTCCAATCCACGGCTCCGTCCGAGTAGTCCGCGTTATGCCGAGCCCGCCTCTTCACACCTCCACCTCCCTCACGCGGAACGAGTCCATGATGGCCCGCAGCGTGGGGTTCTCCTGGCCTGCGGACCCGGCGTTGGGCGACTGCAGGCGCAGCGTGTAGAGGCGGTTGTTGGCCACACACAGGACCGAGGAGAGCGTGCGGTCCCACTCCAGCTGGTAGTCCTGGGGAGGGAGGGAGGCAGCGAGGCGGGCAGGGAGGCAGCGAGGCGGGCAGGGTTCAGCGATTATGCACACAACCGAGCAAGAATCCCGGGCCGGATGATGCCCAAATCCGAACCGGGGCGGCCGGCACGGTTGGGGGAAGAGAGGGTGCGATAAGGTGCAAGGATTGGCGAGCTCGTTGAACCAAGCCGGGGAAGAGAAAGGGGTACGCATAGCAGCGGTGCCTCTCGAGCTCGGGAGGGTGCAGGCAGGCATCGGGACGGCGTTGGTAGGGAGGCACGGGCAGGGAGGGGCGCGAGGTGGTAGGGGTGGGGAAGTGGCACGGTCCACGTGACGGCGGAGATGCGGGGTGAGGGGGCGGCGGATCACAGGCAGGCTGTGCAAATTTGGCTGACGACTGGCCCACACAGTGTGACCAGCAGCTCTCGCGGGACCCGCACACGGGCCTCGAGGCAGCCCCTAGCTGCCCATAGCTGCTGCGGGCGCTGCCTGGCCAAGCTGCCCAGCGGATTTGCGCAGATCTAGACGATCCGAAACGAGGAATACGGTACCCAGGACGAGGACAGGGGACCCCGCAGCCTGTCGCGCCGCTGTCCAGCTCTGCCCCGTCGCCTCTGATGCCCACTATGCACCAGGCCTACCTTGAGCACCTCCGTGCGCGTCGCAGCGTACGCATTCCGGCTGCCGTACGAAGTCATGCGGATGGCGATGTCGTAGTACACACGCCCGTCGTCGGCGGTGCGGGCGGCCGCCGACGCAACCTCCCCGTACCGGGCGATGCCCAGGCGCGTAGACATGAACTCCCTTGTCAGGTACTGATCCAGCAGGCGGTTGGCGGCATCCTTGGGTGTCCCCAGGTCCTCCACGCTCTTGTAGCGCGAGGAGGATGGGGAGGTGATGTCCACAAAAAGGTTCTCTTCCACGCTGCGCGGGTTGCGCAGGAAGATGTCGTTGCCACTGGACGTCACCGCGATCCAGTTATCCGGAGCGACAAAGCTGTATCCGTCCAGCTTGTCGTTATAGAGGCGGAACCCAGCTGCCGGAGGAGTGAACGCGGCCGCAGGCGCTGGCGACAGCGCCGATGCCAGCTGAGACGCCACGATCGGAGCCGCTAGCAGCGACAGCAGAGCATCGCGGCGGCTCGTGCTCTCGTGGGGCTGATGGCTCTGCGCGTGGGAGGATGCCCGCACCGTCGTGCAGAAAGGCCTCGCCCGCCGGCTCGACGGCACCGAAGCACGTTGCTTGGCCCCGCAACGGGCCTGAAGCTGCTGCATGGTGAGACTTGCGATGTTACTCGACTTTGCTTGCGGGTTGTACTGTTGCGTGATTCGTGCTGTAGTGTCGCTAATGTTCAGAATGTACGTGTTTCTATGCACGCGTAAAGGCGCAGTTGCCGATCTAGCTCGGCGAGGCAAGTCGTCGCGGCGGTCGCAACACACGCCAGGACTGTCAACCGAATCCAGCTGAAGCCTATGGCAGTATAAGCAGCGCTGGCGGTGCAGAGCAGACGTTTTGGAAGTCTGGCGGCACGAACCCAAGCCCGCGGGGGTGGCCCGCGGGCTGGCCGCACAAGAGAGCATGTCCGCGAGCAAGCGTGTTCTGGATACCTCAGCACTGGCCTTCACGTTGGTGGTCGAAGAAGACATCAATTGAGCATGCATATCTTGGCGACCGGTAAGCGCTTGAGCGTACGGGACGCCTGTGCTTGGCGTAGGCATCTGTATGATGGTGGAAAGTGCACTGCGCGGGAGTGCTGCACCCATCGCTTACATTGGCAGCGAGTGTGACAATGCGCGTCGATAGCTGGTGACTTTCAGGACACGCCGGCGCCCCGCGGAGCAGCCGCCAGCTGCCTCCAGCCCCCTCGCCCGAGGAGGGTTTTCGGCCTGCCGCAAAACCCGGTCGAGCGTCCTCAGCCGTTTCCCGCGCCACAGCTCCCGCTGCAGCAATGGCGGGCCCGTGAGGGCGCTAGGCGCCCAACCAGTGGTCAGGTATCACCGGCCTGCCCCCGGCCTCCAGTGCAACGGCGGCGTCATTGGCGCCGAAACGCCATCCCGAGGCCTCCCGCCATCCCGCGCCTATATGGTCACGCGCAGCGCCACCCCCACCCAGTCTTCCCAGCGGCCTCCCAACGCCGCTCAGTCCCCACGCACAACTCCACACAGCTCTCCCTCCTCGCCGCGCCCATAATGGCGCGCGCTCCGTCCCTCGCCGCTGCGGCGGCCCTCGTCCTCGCTGTCGCGCTGCTGACCGCCGGCCCCGCCGCCGCTGGTGAGCCAGCCTTCCGCACGACAGCAGCAACCCCGCCGCTCGTAGCTTTCATCCGCAGCAACAGATCTGCGCACAGTGCAGCGCAGCAGCTCGCGCTCACTGCTGCCGCGTTCGCCGCGCTGCCGGCCGCCACCGCACATACCAGCCGCGCGCCGCCGTCGCATTGCTGCTGCTCCTCGCCCCAAGCCTATCCCCACCTGTTCGCCATCGCATTGCGCCACCTGCTGTTGCAGCCCGCTGCACTGCCGCCTTGCGGCCGCGAACTCTTCGCCTGCCGAAGCCCGCCAGAAGCCGCGTCACCCCACGCGCCCGACTCGCATCACGCCGCCCTCCCTCGCCCCTCCCTACCCACTACGCCGCAGAGTCCCGCCGCTCGCTGCGCCAGGCCCAGGCCGCGGGCCAGGCAGGGGCCGTCGCCGACGGCTCCGGCGGTGGCGGCGGCGTCGCCCAGGCGGGCGGCAAGGCGGGCGCCAGCACCAGCGGCGGCAACGCCGCCGCCAGCGCTGAGGCCGCCGCCATCGTGCAGGCGGCCGGCTCTGGCAACGCGCAGGCTGCGGCGCAGGTGCTTGGGCATGGGGTTGGGTATGGGGTTGGTGGGCCGCAGGGAGCAACCCCCGGGTAGCGCAACCCCGTGTGGGGCCTGCTCCACCTCGGACAGCGCC
>BDDC01000265.1:0-38401 GCA_001662425.1 Chlamydomonas sphaeroides | reverse complement strand
CCCGGGGGTCTTCCCCCCCCCCCCCCGCCGCCATGCGCAGGCGATCGCCTCCGCCGGCAGTAGCAACCCGCAGGCCGCCGCCCAGGGCATCGCCGCCGCCTCCGCCCAGGTGCGGCCGTACAGCACTCCGCTGCCACCAGGGGCCCCCCTCGCCCTGGCCTGCTTCTCGCGCCTGCGCCACCCAGCCGTGGGAACCCCTCGCCGGGCAGCGCCAACCGTGCATCGGCGCCGCCGCGCTCCTCCCCCTCCCCCTTCCCTTCCTCTCACCTCCGCCTGCATGCCGCCCTCCTGCTGCCGCAACCGCAGGGTGGGACCTCCGCCACCACCGCCGCTCAGGCCGTCGCTGAGGCCGCTAGCCGCTGTGGGTGTGGGGTCCGCCGGGGGCTTGCTCAGCGGGAGGACCGAGCTCCCTGCTTTGTTGTGGTCTGAGCTGCCAGACCCACGCCTGCCTTGCTTGCCGCTCCCGCCTAACCACCTTCCATCGCCCTTCCTGCTGCTGCCCCTGCCCCTGTCCCTCGGACCCCCAGCCACCAGCGCCACCTCCGCCGCCATCGCCCAGGCGCTCGCCCAAGCCGGCGCCCAGGGCAACGCCGGTGCCACCGCCACCACCATCGCCAACGCCGCCAACCAGGGAGGCCCCGCCGCAACGGCCGTCACCGACGCGCTCGTCCGGGTGGGTGCGGGGGCGCGTGAGCGGAGGACCGTGCTGCCGCCGGCATGACATGCTTGCAGTCGTGGGCGGGAGGGAGGGCCGCAGCCAGCAAGCTGTTGTCGATGCGCCGCTCCATGCTGGCAGAGGCACATCGTCCCATTGCCGAGCGATGCCCGCAACACGCCTCCGCGCCCCTACGCCGCAGAGCATCGCTGGCTCGGGTGCCCAGGCCGGTGCGTCGGGCCAGGCCGGCGCCGCGGGCCAGTCCGGCGCGACGGGTCAGGCCGGCGCCGCGGGCCAGTCCGGCGCGGCGGGTCAGGCCGGCGCCGCGGGTCAGGCCGGCGCCGGGGGCCAGTCCGGCGCCGCGGGTCAGGCCGGCGCCGCCGGTCAGTCCGGTGCCGCGGGCCAGTCCGGCGCCGCGGGTCAGGCCGGTGCCGGATCGCAGGCTGGTGCTGGTGGGCAGGCCGGTGCTTCGGGCCAGACTGGCGCTGGGGGCCAGGCCGCCGGTGGCACCGCTGGCGGCACTGCTGGCGCCGCCGGCCAGTCCAGCGCCGGCGCGCAAGCAGCCGCCGAGACCATCGTCCAGGCCTCCGTCACCGGCGGCGCCGCCAGGCAGGCTGCTGTCGACGCCATCGCCCAGTCCTCTGCCCAGTGTGAGTTGGCAACTCGCTCCAAGCCCTGCCCATGCCTGTTGGTCAATCCTCACCACGCCTTCCCCTGCCACGGCCCTTCCCATTGTCCCCCGCCGTGATCCCTGCTCCCGACTGCCCCTTCCCCTCATGCCCCCCGCAGCCTCCGGCGCCACTTCGACCGCTGTGGCGCAGGCCGTCAGCACCGCGGCCGCCCGCGGCGGCGACGCCACCTCTGGTGTCGCGGGTGTGGTGACTGACGCTGTGCAGAAGGGCGGCAACGTCACTGCCGCCGCCGTCGCCGAGGGCTTCGTCAAGGTGGGCTCCAGGGGCCCGCCTCCCGCCTTCTGCCTACCCGCAAGCTCTCCCTGCTCAATGCACTTGATTGCCAAGCCCCACGGCGCCCAACCACCACCGCGCCGCTCCGCGGCTCCTCCGCCCTGGCGCTCCACGGCTCGCCCCTCACCGCGCCGCCCCGCCCCGCTGCTCGCCGCCGCCGCAGGCCGTCAACGCGGGCAACGTGTCTGCTGTGGCAACCGCCGTCGCCGAGGCCGTGGCCAAGGGCGGCGCGTCCGCGGCCGCAGTGGGCCAGGTGCGGCGGGCGCGGGGGGGCGAGGGACGTGGCAACAGCCGTTGCCAGTCCGGAACTGAGGCCCTGGGCAACGCTGGAGTATTAGGGCTGACATGACCGCCAGATCCTGCCGCCCTCATACCGTCCGCCATCCGCCCGCCCGCCCGCCAGGTTGTGGCCGCCGCCTACGCCGCCGGCAACGCCAGCACCGCCGCCGTCGTCAAGATCGTGGCCGAGATCGCCAACAAGGTGGGCCTCGCCCCGAGGGCTGACCCGGGTACCGCCGGGGAAGCAACCGGATCGGCTGACCTTGAGCGCGCCCTGCCCCTGTGGCGGCGCGCCTGCCTCGGCGCTGCGCGCCTCTCACCGCCTTCCGACCTGCTGCCACCGGCCCCCCCTGCGGACCCACGCGTCCCGCCCACGCCCCACAGAACTCCACCGCCGCCGCCGCCGCCGTCGCCTCCGGCTTGGTCGCGTCCAACTCTGCCGGCGGCGCCGCCGCCACCTTCGCCGCCGTGGCCACCGTGACGGCGCTTGCCCAGGGCAACAGCAGCGGCGTGGGCGCCGCCTACGCCAACGGCCTGGCCGCCGCGTACGCCAGCGGCGGCTGCGGCGCCGTCAGCAACGTCCTGGCCGGTGCGGCGGTCAGGGGCGAGGATTGGGGATGGGGGGAGGGAAGGGATTGTGGCAGGTCTGGAGTGTGTTCTACCGTACTGCTATGGCGTGCCAACGTGCGCCGCTCGCTGCGCCATCCCCACGACCCGCAGCCGCAAACTCCGAGGCGGTCGCCTCCTCGACCGGCGGCGGCTCCGCCACCGCCAGCGCCCTGGCTCAGTCCAGCGTCGCCGTGCAGTGCCTGGGCCTGTCCCCTCCCTCTCCCTCCCCCTCGCCCTCTCCCTCTCCGACGCCGTCGCCCTCCGGCACCACCAGCAGCGTCAGCCCCAGCCCCAGCCCCAGCCCCTCGGGCGGCGGCGGCACGGCTACCGCCGGCGCCTCAGCCGTGGCGCAGGCGCTTGCCGACATCCGCGGCTCCATTGGCGGCGGGCGCCGCCGCCGCCGCGTGTGAGCGCGCAGCGGTGTGCTGCGCCCCACGTCGGGGCGTTGCAAGTGGCCGTGGTGCTGTCCTGCATGGTGGGGGCACACTCGCTCATATCGTTGGGGAGGGGGCATGATGATGTGCACGGTTCATTGCAGTTGCTTGTGTGGTACGTAGCATCGTAGTGTCATGAGCATGGGCCCCGCAGGATGGCGCTGCCGAACGTTGTACGGCAGTCGCTGTCTGTCAGCTGGCGTTGTGGGCCCGCCACGGATGTTGCATGCACGCGGTTGTGACGGACCGGCCTGCGCCTCGGACTGTGGCGGCGAGCTGCGCACGGGCGGCAGGCAAGGGCTGCAGCGCCGCATGACGCCCCTTGTAACAGCTCCGTGCTGTTTGGAAGGACTCTCTTGTCCTGATTTTGAAGGACTCTTACGCACTCTGCACAACTAATGTGCAATGCTATGACGCAGCGCGCTGGGGCGCGCGAGCGCTGCTGCTCCCTGTCACGCCACCCTGCGCCACCAGCGCTCGGCCCTGACCTCCGACGCACGCCCTCACGTGTGGGAAGCAGGGAAGCAGGGAGGCCGTCAGCACGGGTAACGCTCGCTCGCCTCCACGCCTGCCACGTACGCAGCTCCTCGATGCTGTCCTAGGCTCCTAGCTACGGCTGGCGCACGAGGGGGCCTCCTGGCTCGGCCTGTGTGGCCGGCGTGCCTGTCTCGTGCAGTCGGGCGCCGCGCAGAGGCGGCGGTGATTGGGCTGCTGCTCGACTCGGGGCGCTCCAAATCGAGCTGCGCGGAATTCCGCCATCCCCGCCCCGCACTCGAGTCCGCCCGCCGTCAACGCAACAGATAACGCGGCGCGCGTTGCGCACCGACACACCCTCACGCCCGCACACAGCACCCGCAATGCGCCCAGCCCATCAGCGCACACTCGGGGCGCCGCAGCGCCCGCCGCTGGCGGCCGCGGCGGCCGCGCTCCTGCTCACCCTGGCCGCCGCGACCGCCGCTGCAGGTGCTCATCAGCGCCGCGCCACTCCGCGCGAGGCTCGCCTCCTGCACTCGCATGTGACTGCGCAGCGCAATCCGCGCGACAAGGGTCCTTGGCCGCCGCGCCGCGCCCTTGCCGCTGCGCCATGCCGGCCCCACAACGCTCGCGCCCCCCTGCACCCCCCCGACGCAGCGCCCGGCCGCCGGGCGCTGGCGCAGGCCGCGGCCGGCAAGGCCGCCGCCAGCGCCGCCGCGACGTCATTCGCGTCCGCCGCCCAGGCCGGCGACACGCAGGCCGCCGCGCAGGCGCGTGGACAGAGGCGCGAGGGCCTGCGTGCAGAGCACACGTCCTGCCCCCGCCTCCTGCCCCGTCCTCTTCCCCACGCCGGCCCCTGCTGCATGCACGTCCGTCACCCACTCCGCCAGGCCGTCACCTCCTCCAGCAGCTACGTGGGGCCCGGCATTGCGCGGGCGTCGGCGCAGGTGCGGATGGAGGGCCGGGTGGTGCGGGGGCCGCCGCCGTCGTGACGCACCGCAGCGCCCTCACAGCGCCGGCGCTGAGCCCCGCGCCGAGGACTGTGCGGCGCACCGACCCATGTGCCGCTCCCCCGCGCGGCCCCTGGCAGGGCGGAGCTACCGCCGACACGGCGGCGCAGGCGCTGGTGCAGGCGGCCACGCAGTGTGAGCGCTGGGCCGGGGCCGGTGCTCCGGGGTCTCGGCGCCGCACGGCCAGAGGCTCCCTCCAGCCACGCTGAATTTACACCTTGCCGCCCCACCTACCGCCGCCGCGGCCGCTGCCATGCAGCCACCGCCGCCGCGACCGCCGCCGCCTCGGGCGCGCTGGTGGCGGCGGAGGCCGGCGGCAACGTCAGCGCCACCGCCGACACGCTGGCGGCCGCCGCCAGCCAGGGGGTCGGCGCCGCCAGTGCCGTCAGCGACGCCATCGTCGAGGTGGGGGCGCAGGCGCTGGGAGGCACGCGGGGGACCGCAGCGGCTGAACCCGTGAAGCCAGAGACGCAACCGTGCGAATGTCAGGGTTCGTCGAGTCCTTTGCACGGGGCCGCAGCCGTCGAGCGCAGTGCCCGCGGCTCGGCTGCCTGGCTGGGGCGTGGCCCACCCGGTCCGGCCCTGGCTGGGGCGTGGCCCACCCGGTCCGGCCCTGGCTGGGGCGTGGCCCACCCGGTCCGGCCCCGGCTGGGGCGTGGCCCACCCGGTCCGGCCCTGGCTGGGGCGTGGCCCACCCGGTCCGGCCCCGGCTGGGGCGTGGCCCACCCGGTCCGGCCCCGGCTGGGGCGTGGCCCACCCGGTCCGGCCCCGGCTGCGGGAGTGCTGCTAGCCCGCCGCCGCTCCACACACCACACCGCCACCACCGCTCGCCCCCAGACGGTCAGCAATGGCACCGCGGTCAACGCCGCGGCGCAGACCATCGCCAGTGCCGCCGCCGCCGGCGGCGCCGCCGCCACCGCGGCGGCCGAGGCCGTCGTGCGCGTTAGCGCCACAGGTGATGAAATCCATCGGCGGCAGGGCAGGGCTGTGTGCGGCCTGCGCTGGCGCCGCCAGGTTTTGAGCTGACGACCGAGCCCCCGCTCGCGCCCGCTCCCGCAGCGCCGCAGTCCGCCGTCGCCGCACTCACCCGCGCACTGGCCTTGGGCAACGCGCGCGCCGTGTCCGGTGTGCTCACCTCGGCCGTGACGCGCGGCGGGCCGACTGCCGCAGCGACCGTGGCCGATGCATTCGCCGACGTGAGCCCGCCGCAGCCCGCGGGGGAAGCGGCCAGGGGGCTGTGGCTGGAGGCCTTTCGCGCACCACAGCGGCATCGCCACAACGGCATGTCGGGGTGGCAGAGCCCGCGAAACCTGCCCCGCGGTTCGCCTTCGTCCGACCCAACGACGCTCGGTCCTCACCGCCCGTCGGCGCATCTCTTGCCTGCCTGCCTGCCTCGCTCCCCCTGCACGCCTCCCCTCCCTCCCCTCCCTCCCCTCCCTCCCATGCCTCCCATGCCTCCTGCCCACTGCCTGGTCCCCACCAGGCGGTGGCCGGGGGCAACGCCACGGCCGTGGCCAGCGCAATCGTGGCGGCCGCAGCGCAGGGCGGCAACGCGACGGCCGCGCTGTCGCAGGCGAGGGCATATGCCTGGACAGGATCTCCGGCCAGGGGTGGCGTGCCAGGGGTAGCGTGCCAGGGGTAGCGTGCCAGAGGTAGCGTGCCAGGGGTGACTGCCTTGGCCCACACTCCGCCCCACCCCACGCGCGCCCGTGTCCCCGCAGGTCCTGGCCGCCGCCTACGCGCAGGGCCCCGAGGCCTCTGCCGCCGTCGCCAGCGCGCTGGCGCAGGCGGCTGGCCGGGTGCGTGTGGCCCGGCTTGGGGGCCCCGGCCGGGGTCCCGCCTGCCCTACACCCGAGCTCGGGGCTCCCCACGCCCCCCGCACCCACCGCCAGCCCCACCTTGCGCCGCACCGACGCCACAGAGCGCCACCGCCGTCTCGGACGCGCTGGCCCAGACCCTGGTGCTGGCGAGCACCGGCGGCAACGCCACCGTCACGAAGGCCGCCGGCGCCGCGCTGGCGGCAGCGCTGCGCGGCGGCGCCGCCGGCGAGTCGGCGGCGCCGCTGGCATCGGCCTACGCCAACGCGGTGTCGTCGGTGGTGGCGGGCGGGGGCTGCGGCAACCTGAGCGCCGTGCTGGCGGGTGCGTGGGTGGGCAGGCGGCGGGGGCGGTGGGGCCAACTGGGGTCGTTAGATAGGTGGGTGCGTGGGTGGGTGGACAGGGGCCCACGGGGCTGTCAGCCGCAGAGTGCGATGCCAGAAAAAGAGCGAGTGGGGTTGTAAGTACGTGCGCCCCCAGGAGGCCCAACGGAGCTACGGCTGCTGGCGGGTGGTACACCCAGTGGTGCGCGAAGCGTGCGAATACGCACGCGCGTTGCCACTAGGCCAGAGGGCCGGGGCCTGTGTGGCTGGGGCGGGGTCCCGATGGCGCCGTGGGGCGCGGGACGTGCCTGACCCCCACCCCGCCTGCCCACACCCTCCCACACACACCATGATCCTGCGCCCCTTCCCAACCGCTCGCGTGACGCCCGCACCGCAGCCGCCCAGAGCGCCGCCGCCGGCGACAACCGGGCACTGGCGGCCTCCGCAGGCGCCGCCGTGTGCCTGGGCCTCTCGCCCGCCGCCGCCTGCTCCCCGGCCGCCCCGTCGCCGTCGTTGGCGGCCTCACTGCCTCCGCCGCCCCCGCCGCCTGCGGCCGCCGCCGCCGCTGCGAAGCCGCTACCTGCAGCGCCAATGCGGCCGTCGCCGCCGCCGTCGTCGCCACCCAACGCCAAGGCGGGGGCGCAGGCCACCGCCATCGCCAGGGCCCTGGAGCCCTAACGCCCTGGAGGCATGAAGCACTGGGGACCTGGAGGTCGTGAAGCGACTCGTTGCTGCTGCAGTGCACCGGGGCTGGCCCGGGTTAGGGGGGAGGTGAAGGAGTGTTGCAGATCGGGGGAGGTGCAAGCAAGGGGCCAGGCCGCTCCCCTGGTTGGGTGCTGCATCAGGCGGCAGCAGCAGCAGTCCGCTTCGACGCGAAACGCGACGCGACACTCGCATCTCTATTGTGGATTGCGCGTTACACTACTCGGCGCTCTGAGCTCGCGTTAGGCGCGCTGCGCAAAGGTGTGTAAAGTGCTCGAAAGAGGAAGGGCGAGAGCGAGAAAGAACGCCCCTTGTCACGGTTTGCCTTGTCCACGGCATCTCTGCCTGCTTGAAGCTGCCGCATGGCTGCGCGGGTGCTGGAGGTTGACCACCGAGCGCGTGCCGTACGTACGCACGCAGGCCATGCCAACTAACGCCTAACCCCCGACACTATTTTACACCTACGGGCCTCCTGCTTGTGACAATACGCACGTACATACACACAATGACTCCTCGCTGCCTGCTGCTTGTCGTGCTGGCCGCTGGCCTGGCATGCGCGCTCGCCCAGGACCCATATGTCATTGGAATGGTACGCTCGGCACACGCCTGGTATGTAGACCTCACCTTTCGACTGATTGGCTGACGTTTCGTTGCAGATTCCCGTACTTCTGCCATGGCCTGCGACCAACTCATCGACAGCCATTCAGGCCGGCAGCATCAGCACCGAGACAAACCTGGCTAGGGTCAAGCTTGTGAGTGAAGGGTGCGGGCGACGCTCGACGGCGCTGTTCACGCAACTTTGCCCGGAACTCGACGACGCAAAGTTTCACTCTCCCGCCTGTCCCTCCTGACCCCGCCAGGGTCCCTGCGTCTACCGGTGCGTCGCCCAGCGTCCACCGTACCGCACGCTCGTTGTTCGTCGAAATCCCGGACACAACTTGCGACAGGCCGCATTTCCCTGCGACAGGGCGCCATTTAGGAACTTGGTCATGAGCTGGCGCTGAGGGCATTGTCTGTCGTTTACGCCCGCCACCAACAGAAGAACCCCACTTCGACCAGCTCCGACGCTCCATGGGCCGCGACGTGCTCCGGCAGCGCTGCGGCCGAGCTCCGAGCCGCGCTGTGCCTGCCCTGCCTGCCGCAGGGCCATGCACCTCCACATCACCGCCGACGAGGTGCTGTACATCATGGAGGGCCGCGGCATCGAGTCAGTGCTGGTGGCGCCGAACAACACCGCCTACCGCCACACGCTCAACGCCGGCGACAACGTGGTGTACCCCAGGGGGTGCGTAGCGCCCTCCGCCCCTCCCTCTGCTGGGGACACGAACGGGCACGATCAACCTCCCGTAGCTGCACAGCTCCTGACTAGAACCTGTGGGGCGGTTCCCAACCTTGGCACAGCTCGGCGGGTCGGCCTGCGGTCGGGCTGCGGCTGTGTGGGCCGCAGCCGCCACGAGGCTGCAGAGGGCGTGGGCGCACGGGCGCACGGCGTCGATCCGACTACTAGCACCGTGCGCCGGGCGCACGCCCGGATGCTGGCCCTCCAGTGCCGGCGCCTGACGGCGCGCGTGGCCCCCTTGCCCGTCGTCAACGCTTGCCTTGCTGCGCCCTGCCCGCCCCTGCCCTGCCCGGGCGTCATGGCAGGTGGATGCACTACCAGGTGGGCCCCGGCGGGGGGGGCTGGGAGGGCTGGGAGGGCTGGGAGGGTTGGTGGCGCGAGGCCCCTGCTTCCTGCACCCCCGGACCGCGTGTGTATTTCCAAGTGTGCAGCCGGGGTGGCGTCGTGTGACAGCGTGCCTGGGCGATGCGGGATCCACGGGGCCGCCACACGACGCGCCAGGACATACAGCTGTGCCCAAGCCCCCACCTGCACGCGTTGTCACAACGGCCCTTTCTTTCCCTGGCCCTCGCCTCGCCGAATCCCCATGCTGCCCCCGCCCGCAGTTCAACAACAACTGCGACAAGGTGCGCGGCTGCGGCTGCATCTGGGGCGGGCGGCAGTGGCCGTGAGCGCACCGCGCGGGGCCGCGCGCACCCAGGCGCTCTCTGCCCCGCCCCTGTCAGCCCCACCCTGTCCCACCTCGCACCCCACACACACGCGCCCAACCGCCTCCCACCTACCGCCGCTGCGTGTCCGCCGTATGCGTGCATGCATGCAGGCCGAGTCCGTCATCTTCTTCAACGCGCGCTCCATCGGCACCGTCAACATACCGCAGGTGGGGGGTACTGGGCTATGGAGGCGCAGGGGAACACGTTGCCCCCGGGTGCAGCCGGCCCCCAGCCGCCGCCGCCCGTGCCGTGCCGAGCAAGCATGGTCCTGTGGCGCCCTACGCGGCCCTACGCGCGGCCTCATGCGTCCATTGCGCCGAGCGCCCTGAGCGGCAATGTTGCTGGGGCAGGAGGGCTCCTGTGCTGGGGTAAGCGGACTGCGCGCGGAGGCGCCTGCCGCCCTGGGCCCCTCGCCAATGCCGCCTTGCTTGCTGGCCCCCGCTCCACCGCCCCCGCTTCCTCCCATCCTCCCTCGCCCGGCGGTGCAGAACTTCAACGCCGCCAGCAAGACCTACATGATGGTACGTGCGCACGCTCGTATCTTTGCCGTACATGTACCGTGCATGCGCTGTGCCGTACATGCGGCCAAGCGTACCGCGGCCGCGCGTGCGGCAGCACGCTGCGCGGCACCCCTCGCTCGCCACGCGCGTGTCCCGACTACCGAGGGCAAGCGCAGCCGCCGCAGGGCCCTGCCTTGCTTGGTCCGTCGTCCCCTGCCTGCCAGCGCACCGCTGTACCCCGTCACGGTACGTACGTATGCGCGCGGCCCCCCGGTGCCCCCCCGCGCACGCAGGCCGCCTACGGCGTGCGCTCCTTCCCCGAGCCCGTCGGCATGTGGGTCACCGACAAGGAGTGCGCCAAGCGCTGCTCGCTGTGAGGCCAACACACGGTAGCCACCAGGTGTCAGCAGCGGGGGCGTGTGTGGCGGTGCCGCCGGGCAAGCGGGCGGGGCTGGCGCACAGGGGTTGTGCCCACCACGGGGCGCGCCGCTCGGCACCCGCGACGGGGGCCGAGTGCCTTGTGTGATATTTGACACGGCGTGCATGCTCGTCCGATGTTGGGCCAATGATGGGAGCCCCGCTCCTGGGATACGGATCACGCATGGTGCGGCAAGGTAGGGGGTGGCAGGGCGCCGGCGTGCCATGGCGTGCATGCAGGCGTCGGCACACCGCGGAATGGCTTATCCTGATGATAAGGGTATCACACCGAATCCCGCCACTCTGCATAATATATGTATATGTGTGTTCATAATAATCAACATATACCCGACACGCGTGTGTGTATATACAAAGCAAAGACGCGAATAGGATTGAGCGTGAAGGGGCGGGGGCCGGACGTAGCTGTGGGGTCGGGGGCCGGACGGAGCTTGCCCGTGTTTCAAGCAAGGGTGTCGAAGCAATCCCTGGTGCGCGTTTATGCCCTGACCGGGCTTGCCCGCGCACTGTTGCTGTGCAGCGGAAGCCTTCCGTGCGTTCTTGTTCGCCTTCCTGCGCTCCGCAGCGCTGAGCTGAACTTCAATACAGCATTCCTCCAAATGTTTTGTTACGTAGTGGGTGGAGACTAAAAGAAATGCTGAAGATTGTGTTTGTGACCTCAACGCCGCTCTAAATATGCTGCTGCTGCTGTGCCTCCAGCTGCTCGGGGCTGAGCGCCCGGCCTGCTTCCGCCCTGGCGCTGGCGATAGATGGGCCGGGCGGTGATGCATGGGCCGGGCGGCGGAGGCGGCGGAGGGGATGGCAGCGGCCGCCGCAAGCGGCCGCGACACAGCTAGAACAGCAGCAGCGGCGGCGTTCGTTAGCGGCGGCGTGCGTTAGGAGATACGGTCCTGCCGTTGAGGCAGTTCGGGCGGCTAGGTCCGGCCCGTGGGGTGAGGGCACGGAGGTTATTTAGCGTGCCCGAGACCCCTCAAATAGTCCCAGCTACAACCGCATAATGACCGACTGTTTGCGTCTGGTCAGGGTGGCCCCTTTTTGGGGCAAGGCATGCACCCATGCGCAGCTGGGGAAGTTTGCGCCAGCAGTGCCCAGGTCATCACAGCCCAGTCGGCAGGTCGGCACGAAGGCCCAGGGGCCAGGGCGCCAGGCCTGCTGCGACCCCAAGGCCCAGTTTCCACGCCCCTCGCTGTAAAAGAGCTCAATAGCTCAACTGTTGTGCCGATGACGCCTGCACCGCTGACAGCCGGGTTTCGCGGCTCGCCTCAGGCTTGTCGCGCATCATGCAGCAACCGAAGCGCAGCCGCGGCATGCATGCCCCCTCCCCGACAGCAATGTTCCACCATGGCATCGAGGTGGACGCTCATGCTCGCATGGTGCAACGTATGCTGGAAGAGGTTGCTGTGAGCCTGTGACCGTGTGGGGCCTGGCGGGGGCAAGCGATGGGATGTCGTCATGTCGACCCTGTGATTCGTGCCCGCATACCTGTGCACGTCACATGACGCGCATCACAAACGTTCCACGCAACACGATAGGAGCGCTCCCTGCGTTCATGTGCGCCTGCCCGAGCTCCGCGGCGCTTAGCTGTCGCTGTTTGTCTTTCGCGCCTGCTTGATTTGACAGTCTCAACCCAGCAAACTAGGTCGCAATCCTTTGTGGCAAGCATATGTAGTATTGCAGCTCGTGGTGGGGACTTGGCGGACAAGGATCGGCGCGGATTTACTTCAACGCCGAAGGGCATCGCCGCTGCCAGGTGCGTCAGATATAAAGATAGCAGGCAAGCGAACCTCTTGCTTGCGGAGCTGTCGCTGGCACCGGCCGTGGGTCGTAAACGCGCTTAGCTGGAGTCTGGAGGCACGGGCCCGTCGGGGAAACGCAACCCCCCGGCGCCGCCTAACGGGCAACCCTAGCCCCCTTAGCTGCACATAAGACCAAGACTATCTACTCGCTCTGATCGTCGCCCGGGACAACGGCTTCCGCCGCACGCCTCAGGCATGGTGCGCATCAAGCAGCAGCCGAAGCGCAGCCGGGGCGGCATTGTCCCCCGAAAGCGACTGGCCACCAACGCGGTTCGGAAGACGCCCAAGTTCTCCTGGAGCAAAGGCTGCTGGACTGCCTTCGGCGTCGAGTCACCCGGCTGCTTCGTCGTTCTCCCCACCACCAGCCGCTGCGGTTCCGGCACCGCGCCGCGCCGGCCCGCCCAGTTCCGCTACCGGTTCCCTGTACTCAAGGCAGCCGCCGTACATGACTCGGCTGGCGGCGCCCTAGGCGCGGGCGAGGAGCACGGCTGGTTGGAGGAGGTGGCACCGTCGCTGGACCCCGCGGATGTGATGTTCGCGACGCGCTCGGGGCAGCTGCTGCCCGTGGATGCAAATTTCAAGGGCGAGGTCTGTCACAAGGTCCAGGACAGGAACCCGATGCAGCTGCGCTATCCGCTGCAAGGTCAGCCGTACGAGCCGCTGTACGAGTTCGACGAGCGCGGCAACGAGGAAGTCAACGACTTCGTCAGCGGCGCCTACGACGCCTACAGCGACAGCGGCTGGCTGGTCGAGGGCAGGAAGGGCTACGGCCTGGTGCAGGTCCTGGCGCAGCGCGGGGAGGTGTGCGCCATCGCATCCCACCGCGGCGTGCTGTGGCGGCTGCCGCGTTCCGAGCGGGAGGCCCGGGAGCGGGAGGCGGCGGAGCGCAAGAAGGCCCGCCGCGTAGCTCGGGAGCAGGTCAAGCGGGACATGGCAGCGGCCGGCAAACGGCGCCGGCGGCAGCGGCAGCGCCGGAACCGCCAGCGGCAGCGGTACGGCGTGCAGTACGATTACGACAGCGATCCGGAGCTGTCGCGGGAGGAGATTGCGAGGCTGCGCGCCTGCGGCGAGTACGATGGCGAGGACGACGAGTACGACATGCTCTGGTACGGCAGGGCGTGCGGGCTTGCACAGGGCATGCAGCCAATCCGGTCCCCGCCTGCCCTTGAAGCGGGTAAGATTTGAGCTCCCGACGCTGTTCCGCAAGCCCACCGCTGCTGTGCCCCCGCCCACCCTCCCATCCGGCTTTCCCCTGTAGCGCTCTGGCCGGCGCGGGCCCCAGCAGTGACGAGGCCGAGGCCGAGGCCGAGGCCGCCGCCGAGGAGGAGGACGGCGTGGACCGATCCGGGTACATGAGCGACAGCGACAGCGAGGAGGCGGGAGAGCGGGGCAGAGCCGCTGGTGCTGCCAGCAGTGTCGTCAGTGCTGCGACCGCCGCCGGCATCGACGCCGCCGAGTACGAGGCCCTGACGGCGGCCGCGCACCTTGTCTCGGACGGCCGCGGCACCCTGTTCGTGGCTCGCGGCCGGCGCATCCACGCCCTGCTGCTGCCGGACTACATGCGGGCGCCCGGCTCCCTGCCAGCCGGCCAGCAGGACGGCCAGACAGGCGGCCAGGGCCAAAGCCAGGGCCAGGGCCAGGGCCAGGGCCAGGGCCAGGGCCAGGGCCAGGGCCAGGGCCAGGGCCAGGGCCAGGTTGGGGCCCTGGAAGACGGCGGCGAGTCCAGCGCCGGTGACGACTTCGTGGTCCGCACGCTTCCGTTCCGGGCGCACGGCACCATCCGCGGTCTGGTCTTTATGCCGCACCAGCCGCCGCTCGCTGGCGCCGAGGGCAGCGGCGGCGACAGCAGCGCCGGTACCGCTGCCGCGGCCGCGGTCGCTGCCGCCGCCGATAGCAGCCCCGGCGCTGGCGCTGGCGGCGACGGGCCCATCTCTGGCGGCGGTGGCTTCCTCATCTTTGCCACCTCCAACGCCGTCTACCGCCTGTGCGTGCCGCAGCACCTCTGCTCTCGTCGCCGCGAGGTCGCTGCCGCAGCGTGCCTCACGACGGCCGCGCAGCAAGTGGCGCCCGAGCCGCAGGCGCCGCAGCTGCTAGCGGGCCACCAACCCGCCCCTCCCGATACCCGATCCCGATCCCGCGCCACAGAGGTGGTGACTCCTAGAGCTCGTTGGTTTGATGTGTCGGTTCAAGGTTGGTTGGTTGGTTGGTTGGTTGTCGTTTGGCTGTCAATTGAAAGATAATTACTGGGCCGCGCGCTGGCCGTGGTGTGCGTCGAGTCGAGTGAGCGGAGGGCGAGTACGACCATGGGCAATTTACGTGCCGTGGGTTACCATGCTGCTACTGTCGACGCCGCAGCAGAGGCAAGCTGTTGGATCAAGCTCGTTCTGATAGGGGGGGCCGGGGCGGGCCCAGCGCCGCAGCCACCTGCAACCATCGCCTCCCGCACGCCTCCGGGCCGGGGGGAGGGGTGCCCGCCATTTCTACTATGCAAGCGCACCCCGTCCATGTCCGGGTGAAGGGACACTGTCCGGCAGCCCCAAACAAAAGACTAGGCGGGGCCATGTGTGACATAGTCAGCCCTGATGGTAGGGCAGCGACGCAGGACCAGTCGACCCTCGAGCCTCGAGCGGTCCTCATTCACGTGTTTGAGACCAGCAAGAAGTAGATGCCATAGATAATGACTTGCAGAGCACTAAAGCCACGGAGTGCTCATACCGCAGGCCCCCTCGCCGTGAGAACCCTTTGCAGCATGGGGGGCGAGGCCGGGGAAGGCGCGTGCCGACGCGTGCCGTCAACGGCTCGTGTTCGCTATGCGCTAGCGACGTGTTCTGATACCCCTATACAACATTGGACGCCTTTCTTGCATGTTGATACTTGACTGTTCAAGCCACAGCCACGTTCTCCATCTTCTTGCTTTTGCTCTGCTTTGCTCTTTAACTGTTTCGGTCGCATTGCTGCACCTCATTTGAAGTGTTTCAAGACTTAGGCTCTGCTCCTATGGCGGTGTGACGCCCTGCGCGGACCGCGCATGACTTGTCTAGCCCCATGCCAGCACCGCAGCAAGGCGAGGACGAGAGCGCGGAAAACACACCGCTACGCCCAGCAGCAACAGATGCTAGCGCTGACCCCGGCCCGTCTACCAGCGGTGTGCTGCGGGAAGTAGCCCTCGTCGCTACTTTGCGTGAAGGCGAGCAGCGGCCAGTCGACGAGGCGCCAGCGCTAGCAACGCTTCCGGCAGCTGCGGGCCCGGAGCATGATGACGAGCGACGGGGCCTGGTGGCAGACACTGCCCCGGGCGGGCCCGACTCTCCGACACGCTCATCGCGCACCTCCACCACAGCCTCAACAGCAACCGAGCAGCCCCCGGCGCGGCGAGCCAGGCCGTCCATCTGGTCCTTGCCTTTCCTCTCCCGGGACGTCAGCTGGTGAGCAGTAAGGGCTTGCGGCAGCGCACCCCCCCGCCCCCGCCGCGACTCACCTCCTGCGCAACAGCCCTCGTCGCACCGAAGCACCGTCGGACCGTTACGGACCCCCCCAGCGCCTGCACAAGATGCTCGAACCTGCCACCTCGCACTTGGCCGCATCCCTTCCTCAGCCCGTACAATATGCTGCCGCGGCCTGGCGCGGCCTGCTGGCCAGCCGCTGCCTGCCGCCCCCGCGCTCCTGCCCCAACTCCCCCTTCCGCACCCCTCCACACGCCTGCCTCCCCAACCCGCAGGCTGCACATCACCAACACGCTCGTCTTTTTTATCATGTTCTCAGTCAACGTGCTCGTGAATTCGGGGGCCGTGTGGCAGGTAGGTGCGGTCGGCGGCGGGCGGTTTGGAGGCCCAGCGGCAGGCGCGTGCAGTCCCCTCCCCTCCTCTCCTCTCCCCTCCCTGACACACCCCTCCACGTGCCCTCCTCCCCCTCCTCCCCCTTTCACCGCCAGACGGTGACCCAGGTGGATGCCAAGTATGGGCCCATACTGACACCCGCCAGGTGGGGCCAGGGGGCACGCTGCATGCATGCAGGCCCGCCCGCCGGCAGGCAGCCAGCAGACACTCACCCTCGTACCCTTACCCCACCCCCGCCACACTTGGGGGGCTTGTGAAGCTAGCGCTTTACTCCTTCGGTGCCCCTTCCTGCTCCCTCCCTCGGCGCCCCTCGCTCGCCTTCGGCGGCGTGCGTGCAATTGCGCTCTGTGGTCTGCCATTCACACAGCGATACATCCTCTTGCCAATTTGTTTTTCCCGCTGCGCCCCTCCCTCTTACCTTCCCCCACCCTCCCTCCTCCCAACCCGCACCCCCAGCTGGGCCTACCACATCCGCGACATGGCGCTGTTCCTGTGGGGCCTGGCGGTGGCGGTGCAGAACCTGGTGGAGAGCAAGGGGTGGAAGGAGGGGCTGCTGGGTCACATCGGTGAGCGGATGGCGCTGGGGCAGCGGGGTATGGCGGCTGCGCCTCCTGCCGCTGGCCATAAGAACCCCATGCGCCTGTCCGCACCCGGTCGTGCTCCCCTGCCCCACACACTACGCTGCTCCTGCTGCCTCCCACCTGCCCCCTCCCTGTCCCCCAGGCCACACGTGGCAGATCCTGTGGTACTGCGACACGCTGTGGATGGTGCTGCACGCAGCCGCCTCGCCCGCGGGCCTGGCGCTGGCGCCGCTCTTCTCGCTGGCGGGGCTGCTGTCGGCGCTGGCGCTCATGGCGCGCCTGGCGTGGGTGCTGCCCGACCTGCACGCGGAGCTGCAGGCAGAGGGGCACGAGGGTGAGGGGCCGGGCTGGGGCTGGGGCAGGGGAGGGGGCAGGGGCGTAGGATGCTGGCGGGTGTCCGGCTGCCTCTCGCGCTTCCTACAGCTCCTCGCTCGCGCGGCCCTCTCCACCTCTTCCGCCCTCCCCCGCTCGGCCCCCTTCGGGCCCCCAGGCGTGTCGGCTCTGGGCTACCTGCTGTTCCTGCACCCCACCTCTGTGGCCACCGGCTGGCTGCTGGTGCTGCACTGCCACGCCGTGGCGGTGGCGGTCACCGTGCTCACGGGCTCGCAGCAGGTGCGGCCGGGCGGGGGGGGGGGCGAGGCGAGGGGTGGAGCAGAGAGGCAGAGAGGCAGAGAGGCAGAGGCAGAGAAGCAGGCGGCGGGCTGGACGTGGGTACCGCCGCAGGGGGCCGTGGCAGAAGCGGGCGGCATACGGGAGGCCGTGGGTGGGGCTGGGCGGGTGGGCAGGCCGAGTGGGCTTCTTCTACCTAGCCGCGGACCGCGGCGGTCCCGCATCACCTGCCCCCCGCCGCCCCCTGGCCCTGCCTTCCCTGCCCGCCAGTTTGCGCTGACCGCGGGCTGCGTGTCGCTGGTGCTGTCCACCGCGGTGGCGCTGCTGCTGCTCATACGCTTCCGGTGAGGGGCCAGGGCCTTGCAGACACAGGGCCTGCGGGCTGCGGCAGCATGCGGGGCGCGGGGGCAGCCGGCGGGGCAAGGCAAGGGGTGTGCATGAGGGGCCGTGGTCCCGCAGCCCTTTCTCGTGCGCACACCCACCCGGAGTCCCTTCAACCCCACTCCACCGCCCCCGCCCCCGCCCGCGCAGCGATGTGGTGTTTGGCTCCGCCTTCACGTTGTCCATGGCCAGCATCTGGATAGCGGGCTTCACGGCCACCGACAGCGGCGGCTACCGACCCGACCAGGTGCGGCCGCCGCCATGGATGGACGCCCACACCCCCCGCATGCTCGCCGCTGGCGCCGCGTGCCCCCACTCGCCTCCCTGTGCCTCGCTACCCTCCGCCCCTGTGGTGGCTGCCTCTCCTGGTCCCGCGGCTACACCCTTGTGCCTTTCTCTGATAGCCCGCTGCTGCCGGCTGCTCGCCCCTCCCCCCCTTCAACCCTGCCTGCGGCAGCTGGTGGCCTTCTTCTGCGCGCTGGTGCCGGGGCTGCTCACCTACTGCGTGGCGGCGGGCCCCGCGGGGCCGGGCGGCGGGGCGCTGGGGCCGGGCGGGCTGCACTCGTAGCGCATGGAGCAGGGAGTGCGCGGCGCTGGGGGGCCGCGAGGTCGACGGGGGTGACGCGTGGGGCGCTGTGAGGCGCGGTGGGTGGCGATGGTGGCAGAAGGATGGCAGGCTGCGTGTGAGCGTGGAGCGGCGGTGTGCGGAGAGCCAGTGGTGAGCGCAAACGAATGGCAAAACATGTGACCGTGATCTGCGGAATGTGTCGTACTGGTGTGCTGAGTGTGCCCTGTGACCTCGATGCATAGCACTGCAGCTGGGAAGAGCCGCAGGAGCGGTTGACTGCACGTGAGCGGTTGGCGCAGCGGAGACATCGCATAACGGTAGTGGCGCGCAAGAGCTAGGCGCGCGCATGGCAGGACGTGAATTGGCGTGTGACCGGAGCACTGGATCCGAACTGGATAGCTGTGACTGTGCACTGATGATGGGCCAAGTTGTGACGACATGAAGCGCCTCCTCGACAGCGCGCATGTGAGGTTGGGAGCGGGTGTGCTCGGCGGCTTCTGGTCACCCGAGTACAGAGTATGCCTGACTGCTAAGCTCGCATTCTGAGCCCCACCGTGGCGCGCCGGGTGGCAACTGGCCGCTGCCCGGGCATCGCCGGCGAAACATGGTCACTTGAGGGCCGCCCACGAGGCAGGGTTCGCTGCCCCATCCTTGTGCGCCAGTCGCCGTCATTGTGGCATCACTGGTTCTTCGGAAAACGCGCAGCCGCCAGCACAACGCTGTTCGCCCTGCTTACATGCATCGTACGCCATACCAGGGCTGGGCGCATTCATGTAGGGCGCCAAGGCCCTCGCAGGGGAGCACCCGCAGCGCCCGCATGCGCCCTCCCCCGCATGCACCCATGCCTCACATACGCCCTCGTCCGTTGGTCACGTGAGCTCCCAGGCAAGCGCACACCACCATATACGCATACCGTACCGGGCCCCGCCTCCAGATGTCACGTCCTGCCCCTCCCCCACCCGCAGCTGCCCTGCCTGTCCCATGCTCGCACAGGGGGCGACGTCAGCAAGATGAAATACAGCATGCTAGTCCCGCCGCACAATGCGTGCGTATTGCAGCATGTCATTGGCCCTAGAGTTATGTGCCACTCGCAAGACTAGCCCCGGTCCTGCTAACCCCGTGCTGGCCGCACCGGCGCCCCAACCAGCACGCCGCAGCCTGCCGCTCACCCCGCTCGAGGCGCGCGGGCTCTGCCGCCTGCTAGTCTGCTCTCACCCTGCTCACGTTTTCCATTCCTGGCCCACACCTGGCATCTTCACCGGCATTCGCATCCCCAGAGACCACACACTGCTCCAGGCGTACCAGCCGACGCTACCGGTACCAGGCCTGATCCTCTCGCTCGGTTGGGTCACAGCCCCAGCCCCAGCCACCGCCGCGCCAGCCCCAGCCAGCTGCACGGACAGCAAGGGCCGCCAGGCGCTCAGGCCATCTTGGGGCGCAGGCCGGTGGGCGGCGAGCCGGGAGGCGAGAAGGGCGAGGAGGGGCCGGCGGGGGAGGCCCCCGAGGCGCCGCGCGCGGGCGAGGAGGGCGGCGTGGCGGAGGTCCACGAGGCGGGGAAGTCAAACCTGCGCACGAAGCAAAGGGGCCGCAGAGCTGAGCCAGCAGCGCAATGGGGTCCCCGAGGGTGTGCTGGGCTCGGAGCTGTGCGTCCCCAACGCGCTGCGTGCACGCAGCTATGTGGACACGGCGCCTCCACATCAGCCATGGGCCCCGCCCCTCAGCCCCGTTGCCCCCAGGCCCAGCCCGGCCGCCCAACCTCAGGGCCACGGGCCCCCACCAGGAGCCCCCGCCTCGTCCGCCACCCACTTGATGTTGCGCTTGAGCCAGTTGACGGCGATGCCCAGCGGCAGCAGCAGCGCCAGCGTGTAGGTGAGCGAGGGGTACAGCATGAACCACCTGGGGGCGAGGGGCGAGGGGCGAGGGGCGAGGGGCGAGGGGCGAGGGGCAAGGGGCGAGGAGCAGGACGGGGACGAGGAAGACGAAGGTCAAGGGGCGGGTGCAGAGGGCGGGCGAGGTTGCGGGCCAGTGGGCAAAACTTGCGGGGCAACCGCCGGGCAAACACGAACCGCTAGGCGGCGCCCCCTCTCCATTTCTTCTCCTCCTCCTCCTCCTCCTCCTCGCCCTTTCCCAGCCCCTATTCCCCAGCAACCCCAGCCGCCACCACTCCCTCCCTCCCTCCCTTCAGCCCCACCAGTCCATGCGCTGGATGGCGGAGCTGTCCACCGCCATGAGCACCAGCGCGCCGCCGGGCGGGTGCACCGAGTCGGTGAGCAGCATGGCGGCCAGCATGGCGGCCATGGCCAGCGAGCGCGACAGCACGCAGGGGCCCAGCACGTGCAGCAGCGTCAGCACGGTGGCGGTGGCGATCACGTGGCCGGCCTAGGGGATGGGGGCGGCGGCGAGGGCGGGCGCGGGGAGGGAGGCAGGGTGGGGACAGGGTGCGGGCGAGAAGGGGACGGGGGACGGGCGTCAAGGGACGAGGAAGGGACGGGGTTAAGTGCAGGGTTCACTGGCGCGCTGGCGCGCGCAGTCAGCGCCTGGCGGTGCCCCCTGCCCTGCCCGCGGTTGGCTGGACCCGGACCCCTGTCCAGAGGGGCCGCCAGCCCCCTCCTATCCGCCACAGAGGACCCAACAAGCCCCCCAACCACATCCGCTCCCGCTCCCGCCCCCTCACCAGCAGGTTCCAGATGCGCACCGCCTCCGCCTCGGGCCGCCCGAAGATGAGCACGC
The DNA here is from genome assembly GCA_001662425.1 of Chlamydomonas sphaeroides. Lineage (NCBI taxonomy): Eukaryota > Viridiplantae > Chlorophyta > Chlorophyceae > Chlamydomonadales > Chlamydomonadaceae > Chlamydomonas > Chlamydomonas sphaeroides. The sequence goes on along the minus strand of BDDC01000265.1, from coordinate 17,648 downwards.
ACAGCGTGCCGAACGAGCCCAGCAGCAGGCCCAGGCCCTGGGGGCCAGGGGCAGCGCGGGAGGAGTGAGGGCGGATTGGGGTCAGGCGCGGGGCCAGGGCCGGGGAAGGTGGCTGAGGGGAGCCCCGGCCATCCCCAACTCCACAGCACGCCGTTGGGCGAAGGCAGAGCAAGCCCCACCCGACCAGAAACTGACACATCCCCAGGGCTGCCAGCCCAAGCCCTGCCCGCCCCGCCCACCCCCACGTGTGTCCCCTGCTTACCTGCTGGTGCCACTCGCCCACCACGGGCCAGGCCTTGACGTACAGGTTGAGCATGCCCAGCGCCAGCACCGCAGAAAACATGCCTGGGGCAACAGCGGCGGCAGGCCGGGGGTGCCAGCCGGGGGTGTTAGCATGGGTGGCCTGCGCGCCACGCACAAGTCCGATGCCAACGCACTTGCACCGCCTTTGCCGCCCCACAACCCCGCAGCCTCTTGCACTGCCGCAGATGGCTCCCTGGCCGAGCCCTGAATGGCGCACCGCAAAAGGACCAGACCACGTCGGACAGCGTCACGCGGCCCTTGCCGCTGTTGCGCAACTTGGCAAGCGCGAACGCGGCGATGGCCGACGCAGCGCCCTGCCTGCGTTCGCGCGCGTCGCGGAGGCCGTTGAGCAGCTGCAGCTCCCACGTGACGGGCGCCGAGGGCGCGGCGGCGGGCTTAGAGGCGGGAGCGGCCGTGGTCGCGGCGCTGGGCTGCGGCGCTGCGGCGGAGCTAAGCGAGGGCCGCGGAGAGGAGCTGGTGGCCGCGGTAGGCGCAGAGGTGGACATGGAGGCGGCGTGGAGGGCCTGCGAGGCAGGCGAGTTGGAGTGGGACCGGGCGGCTGTTGGCGCGGCACGGGTTTCGACCGACGGCCCGGGCGGCGCAATGTTGCGGCGAGGAGGTCCTGCAACACCCCACTCGCCTGCATTGCAACAAAGGCAGCCTCAGCCTCTGAGAAGGACAGACGTCCGTCGCCGTCAGTGTCGTAGGCGGCGAGGAGGCCAGCTAGAGAATCAGGGCCCGATGCAGTTTGGTCGCCGAAAGCTCGGTCCGCTACGGCTCGCAGTTGTCGCTGTTTACGCAGTGGGGCTGTAGGAGCGGCGAAAAGAGCGCGGCGACAGCGCGGGCGCTGCCATGTCCCGCAAGTTGTGCTCGCAGCCGATAGCGACGCCATTCGATCCGGTGGCTAGTTATTAAGGAGTAGTAGTACCGGGCCAATCTATTGCATTTCACGTTGGCGCCAAGGGCTCGACCAGGGTTAAATAGCATAATGGATGCAACCCCCTAGGGCCCATCGACCAGACAGCTGGCAGCCAGCCGGCAGCGCTACGCACAGCTTCCGACGCGCATAACTATATAATCGCGTCCTGAATTGCATATGTTCTGTCTTTGCGCGAGTGAGCACCTGTCGACTGCCATCCTGCTAGGGGACAGAAGGGGGGCAGCACCAGTAGCTCCGTTAGCATTGGGTCCTCTACGCATGCGCATCAATGGCATAGGGACGTCCCCGACATACGCGACCGCTTGGGAAGTGTCGCATGTCGGGACATGTCGGGCTCGCGTTGCCGACGTTGACGGCTTGCAATAACGGCCGCTCAAGCAGGAATGCGATGCTGGAGGTTACAGTCAGGCACAGCGTGTGCAAGCACGGCGTCGAACCTAACCGTCGGGCACATGTTGCGGTAGGGTGATGCGGTGGTTGCGGATCTTGCGGTGGTTGCGGTGATGCGGCGAGATAAGGACGGTTCTGAACTAGGTGTGCAGCCAAGCGCTACAACGTGCCAGGCGGTCTATGACTGCAGCTTTAGGCCGGCCCAGTGCTGGGGTAATGGCCAAGTGGCAGGCATGACGACGTGCAGTGACACACGTGAAGTAACAGTGGGTGGCCTTCTGGTCAAGAGCTTACGACTGAAGCCCAATCAGGCGGCGCTGGCGCAGTTAGGGTGACACGAATGGGCCTCATACTGTTGCATATGCTGCGCATATGAGTGCAGCCACAGCGAGAGAGGCACGACGTGGGCTGCCACAGGAGGCGCTGCCGTGCTTCTGAAACCAACGATACTATACATGGGGTACCCGCCGAGGCAGCCCTGGCCAGCGTGCAGCAGCAGGGACTGCCGCTCCTGCCCTCGGCTTCCCCCTGCCGCGCACAACCCCAGCGTCCGGCTTCACCCCTTGCCCTGCGCAGGGCCCCACACGCGCCGCCCTTGTTGGCACAGCCCTGCGCGCTACCGGCCTCCCGGACCCCCCGCGCGCTGCTGCTGCTGCTGCAGAGCCGCAAGGGCCGCCACCGCAGCCGGGTGCAGCCCCGGCACGCCCGCCATGGGCGCTGCCGCTGCCGCGCCCGGCGCTGCCGGCGCGCCTCCCGGCTGCCCAGCAACCGGCGGCGGGGGCCCAAAGTCGCCCGCCTTGGCCCGGTCCCTGCGGGTCTTGCGGGCGGCGGCTCGCTGGTCCTCCAGGCTTCGCCTCGCCGTCTCCAGCTGGCTCCGCTCGCTATCCAGGGCCTGCATGCCGGGGGGCAGGGCGCAGGGCAGGGAGAGGTGAAGAGGTGCGTCGCTGGGGTGTCCGTCGGCGCTGCCGCCAGCGCTTCACCCGTGGCCCTCGCGGCCGCCCGCCTTCCCACCGCACCTGCTCCACATCCTCCAGGTACTTGACCTTCAGCCCCACTTTGGCTAGCGCCACCTCCACGATGGCTGCCATGGTGTCCGCCACCTCGGCCTCCGCCTCCGCCGCCAGCTCCCGGGCCCGCGCCGCCGCCGCCGCCAGCGCCGCCACCGCCGCCGCGCGCACACGAGCCGGGTTGAGCGGCGCCAGGAGCGGGTCCGTGGGCGGCGGCGGCTCGGCAGGCTCAGTGGGAGCCGCCGCGGGCTGTGCCGCCGCCGCCGCCGCGGGCTGGGCGTCGACGTCCATGGGAGCCGCGCCGCCGCCGCCAGCTTCGGGCGCAGGCGGCTTGGGACCGGCAGCGGCACCGCCAGGCCCTGCTGGTGCTGCGGCGGCGGCACCGCCCTCGGTCGGCGCGCCGCCAGCTGCCGCCGCCGCCGCCGACCGCTTGGTGCCTTGCTTGGCTGGCGGTGGGTCCTCGGACAGCACCTGGGGGACAGGGAGCACCAGCGCCACCAGCGTTGCGCATGGCGCCGCGTCACAAGGGCCACGCAGGCGCCACCTCCTGTGACCAGCACCCGCCCGGCACCCGCCGTTCGCGGACAGCCGCACGCAAGCACGACCCCGAGCAGGGCGCCGGCCGTCGCACCTCGAGCGCGCGCTGCGCAGCCGCCGCCGCCACGCGCGGCCCGACCATGGTGGTCAGGAAGGCCAGCTGCGCCATGAGCGGGTTGTTGGTCTCGGCGAAGGGCAGCACCTCCTCGTCCCACATCGGGTTGACCGGGCTGAAGCCGCCCGCCGCGGCCGCCGCCGCGGCGGCGGCGGCCACAGCGGCCTCACGCCGCTGCCGCGCCGCGGGGGTGGCCGCCGCGCCTGCCTGCGTTGCGGACGGGCGCATGGGGCGTGAGGCTGGCGGCGGTGGGGCTGGGCCGGCGCGTGGGCGGATCACCCAAAGGGACTCGAAGGCGGAGGTCCCGCTCTCCCTGTGCGGCATGCAGGCTCGCCCTGCGCTGCCCCATCCTCCCCCTGCCCCATCCACGCCCACCTCCCTTACTCGTCCACACCTCCGCGCCCCGTCCCCACCTGCAGCCGGATGCCGCCCACGGTGGTGGCCACTGCCGCGGTGGCGCTCAGCGGCAGCGGCCCCGCCCGCGGCCCCTCGGCCGCCTCCATGTCGTCCAGGAAGGCGTCCTCCAGCGGCAGCGCCAGGAAGTGCAGGATGCACGACACCTGGAGGGCCGGGCGCGGGCGAGGTGGCCAGCGGGAGGGGCCAGGGTGGGCGCGGGCACGGGGCAGAGGGCAGAGCGGCGGGGGGAAGGGGTCTTAGCTGGCCCGCTGGCTGCCGTCGAGTCGGGGAGGGCAGGCGGCGGCGGTGGTCGGCCCCCGCCTAGCCCCACCACCGCACCGAGGGGGCTGGCGGGCCCCTCCCGCGCCCACGTCCGTGCGCGCTCCCCCTTGCTCCCCCTCCCTCCCCCCCGCACCTGGCTCTTGCTGCCCACATGCTCCGCCACCTCGGCCCAGTTGTCGCCAAACAGCTCCAGCCCCTCCAGCAGCAGCAGCGTCTCCTGCTGCGACCAGGCGCTCTGCGGCCGCGGCGCCGGGGAGGAAGGGCAGCGGGCAGGGAACGGCACACAGCGGCAGTTCGGGGGTGGCGCAGGCGGCGAGGGAGGAGAGCGCGGGCAGGCGGCGGCAGCAGGGCGGTCAGCAGCCGCGGCACGGCACGGAGGCAGCCGGCCCACGCTGCAGATCCCGCAGCCTGCACCGCTGGGGTGGCACGGGCCGAGGGCAACGGGGCCAGAGCGTACACCTGCCAGGACCGCTTCCGAGGGCCCAGGCACGGCGCACCTCGGACGTCGTTGCGCCGTGCGGCTGGCCCACATAGACGCCCACGGCGCCCGCGGCCGCCGCCACGGAGCCGGCCGAGTTGCGCTGCGTGGCGTCGAGGCGCACGAAGTCCTTGGCCGAGGTGCCGGGCGGGAAGCGGCCCTCCGCGAAGGCCGCGGGGCACAGGTCAATGTCGGGGTGCCGCGTGCAGTGGTAGCTGATGGGCGGGGGAGGGGAGGGAGGGAGGGGTGTGCAGTGTTGGGGGCACAGCGGCGCCTCCTGGCCTCAGCCCACCGAAGCAGCTAGCCCCTGGTCCCTGGTGCGCCCCCCCACACCCAACCAAGGCCTGTACGCACCGCAGGTCTGTGCAGTCCACCCAGGGCATGGCCGAGCAGAAGACCTTGGGCCGGTTGCCGGGCGGCTCGCCCGTGGCCCGGTTGGCCACCTGCTGCTGCTTGGGCGGGCGGCCACTGGTGGCGGCAAGCGAGGTGCCGCCGCGGGTGGCGGCCGCAGCGGCGTCGGCGGTGCTGGGGCGAGAGAAATTGTACAGCGCGGCTATGGAGGGCGGGGCCAGGGCCAGGGCAGGGAGCGACGGCGGCGGGCGGGAGGTGAGTTCAGCGGGCCAGTGCGCTGAGCTGCTGCCTTGAGACTTCGGCGCGGCGGGCAGCTCGCCTCCATGCTCGCGGTCTGGGCCTTGGGACAAGCGCAGCCGGACCGGGTCCCGGAGTGGCCGAGCGCCGTCAGGCCCAGGAGGCCGCGGCCCTAGCCCCCCGACGGGGATCGGGGCACACGTGGCGACGGCGCTCTCAGCCCCGCCCGCGGCGGCCGCTCACCCGCCCCCGGCGCCACCGGCACGCTCATGACGCTGACGGCGCCTCCTGGCGGCCCCAGCACCGCCGCCAGCGTGTTGGGCCCCTCGCCGCCGCCGCCGCCGCCCTTCTGCCAGGGGCTGTCGGTGGCGGAGAAGTTGATGAGGCCCCAGTAGTCGAGGAACGTCCACACGCTGCGGGTTCAGGAGCGGGAAGGTAGGTAGGGAGAACGGGCCGGTGGGCGCGTGCGCTCGGCGCGGCGCGTGCACATGGACTGAAGCGGGCGCGCTGGCGCAGGGCCCAGCGCGGCGTGTGGTTGGGCTCCCCGGCACCTGCCCAGAGCACGCCGCAGCCGCTGCAGGGGCCCCCGCCACGCACCGGTGGATGGCGGCCACGTCGCCGCGCAGCCGGGTGCGCGCCTCCGCGAAGGTGAGGCGGCGGCTGGGGTCCTCCCGGTACAGCGATATGAGCGCCTCGCGGTAGTGGCGCAGCAGCTGGGGGCGGAGGGTGGGAGGAAGGCGGGAGGAGGCAGGGAGATGGGAGATGGGAGCGAGACGGGCCAGGGAGGGGAGATGGGAGGCGGGCAAAGGAGGGAAGATGGGGGAGATGGCGCAAGTGGTCCCGGCACGAGCAGGGGCCCTGGGCTGCGGGCTGCGGCGCCGCCAAACCATGCGGCGCGGCCACAGCCGCAAGCGCCTTCACCGCACGCCCTAAGCACCCGGGGCGGGGCGCTCGGCCTCGTGCCCTGCACCGGGCTGCCAGCCCCTCCCCCGCCCCAAGCCCCCCAGGCAGCCGTACGTCGGGCGTGCGGTGGTGGTTGGATGCGTCGAAGAAGTCGGCCAGGTAGCTGCGCTCGATGGCGTGGAAGTTGAGCAGGCTGAACCACGAGGCGTACGACGGAACGATGTGCGGCTCGCGCTTGGGGCCGTACACGGGCGGTCCCGCCGGCGGGCCGGTCGGCCGCGAGCCGGGCGGCGGGCCGGGCGGCGGCAGCGTGACGCCGGGCGGCGGCGCGGCGCGCGGCGCTTTGGCGGGCGCTCCGTGCAGCGGCGGCGGCTGGCCCTGGCGAGCGCAGGGAGTGGAGGGGCGGGGGTTCGGTTGAAGGCTCGCATGTTGGCCGCGTGCCCAGCCGCAGTCCTGTCCACCTTCCCCCTTCCCTATCCTCGTCACCCACCCCGCCCCGATCGCCACCCCGGCCCACCCTCATCCGCCCGCTAGCCCGCCCCCAGCCCCACCTGCGACAGGTTCTCCACGTACGCCGCGGGGTCCACCGCCGGCCGCGAGGCGTCCACCAGCTTCTGCCGCAGCGCGTTCACCGACACGCGCAGGCCCTGGCCCTCGATCACCTGCAGCACAGGGCCACGGCAGGGGCCACGCAGGTCGGGGGGCGCGAGGCGCTGCGTCGTACATGGCGCAGCGGCCAGCGGAGGGCGTCCAGCAGCACAGCGCACGTGGGCTGAGCAGGCACGGGGCCCAGGGGCAGGCGCCGCACGGGCCAGGCCCCTGGGGGCTAGCATGCGCGCTGAGGCACACCCCGCATGCAGCTGCCCGGCCGTGCCATGGAGCGCCTGCTGCGCGTGCTGCCATGCCCCAGCTTCCAGCGCCCCTCGGCCCCTGCAGCGGCCGCGCACCTCGGGCCGAGCGTAGCCGTCCGGCTTGTGCTTCTTGGCCGCGGGGGCCGCCTCCGCGTGCTTCTTGGCGGCGGCCGCGGCCGCAGCGGCGGCCGCTTTCTGCGCCGCCTTCTTGCTCTTGGTCGAATCCGGCAGCGGCGCCGTCGGCGGCGGCCCCGTGGGCACCGCCGGCGCCGGCGCCGACACGGGCGCGCCGGCGGAGAAGCCGCCCACTGCCGGCGCGGGCGCGCGCGGCAGCGGCGTGGGCGCCAGCGGGCGCGGCATCTGGGGCATGCCTCCTAGCTGCGGCCCGCCGCCACCCAGCTGAGGGCCGCTCCAGCCTTGCGGCCCACCGCCGCCCAGCTGGGGTCCTCCCCCGAGCTGCGGCCCTCCGCCTAGCTGCGGTCCTCCCCCGAGCTGCGGCCCTCCTCCGCCCATCTGCGGCCGCGGCGGGCCTCCAAGCTGAGGCCCAGCCCCCGGCTGCAGCGCCGTCTGCTGCTGCTGCTGCTGCTGCTGCGGTTGCTGCTGCGCCTGGGGCGGCTGCGGGGCGGCCGCGGGAGGCGCGAATGCCTGCGCGGGCTGCTGTGTCCTGCGGGATGCGGTGGGCACAGCCACCAAGGGGGTGCGTGAGAGCAGGCGCTGGCGGCAGCGCCTTGTCAGCGCACGCGCGACGGGCAGAGGGACAGGCGTGGGGCAGTCACGCATTGGGGCCAGTCGCCAGCGCCACGTAGCTCTCACCCCGGAGCCGCGGGCGCTGCCGCTGTGCCCGGGCCAGCCGCCGGCGCCTGCATGCCGCCGCCCGGCAGCGGCACCGCTTGTGCCGCAGCTGGCGCCCACCCCGTAGCCGCTGGCTGTGCGGCGGGCGCCCAGGCAGACGCCGCTGGTGCCGGCTGCACGGCCGCCGGCGCCTGCGCCGGCGCAGGCGCCGCTGGCTGCGGCTTGGGCGGCGCCGGCTGCACCGGCGGTGGCGGCTGCGGCATCTGCGGCTGGCCGCCGGGCAGCGGCGCGAGCAGCTCGGCGGGCACGTGCACCGGCGGCGCTTCGGGCTCGGGCTGCGGCTGCGGCGGCGGCGGCGCGGGCGCGGCGCTGGCCAAGTGCGGCGGCGTGTCGAGGGCCTCGTAGTCGAGGGGGTTCATCCACTCGTTGTAGACCTCGCTGTCCTTGACCCAGCGAGGGTACACCTGCGGACTCCGCGGCACGCGGCACAGGCACAAGCACAGGCACGCACCGTGACGCGACGCAGCGCAGCGCGCGTGCCCATGTCCCAAGCCGCCTCAGCCCATAGCGCAGCCCCGCCCCGCCCCGTCCACTCGCGGCACCGCCGCTGGCCGCGCGCATACCAACCAGCCCGCCCGGCCCCCCGCTTCGTCCCCCGCGGGCGGCCGCACCCGCCAGGGCTTGGTCCGCTCGGCGCTGGGCGGCGGCCGCTCGGGCGGCGCGTGCCGCGCCAGCACCCACTCGTCGTAGCTGTCGGGCATCTGGGTCCAGTGCACCAGCGCAAAGTCGGAGCTGCGGCGGGCCGGAAGGAGGGCGGAGGGCGGAGGGCGGCAGGCAGGCAGGCAGGCGCGGGCGGGTGGTGGCGGGAGGTGGCGCAGGGTTGCGGCGGAGACCGGCCCCGGCCCCGCACATGTGTCCTCTGTCGCCCCCGCTGCCCGGTCCCGGCGCCATTCCCCGCCCCCAGCAGCCACACATCGCTCACCGGACCTCCACGGTGCGCATCTGCTGCGGCTTGCCGCGCCCCGCCTCGCCCACCCCGGGCGGCGGCACGCACACCCGGTGGCTGACCCGCGGGTCGTCTGCGGAGGAGGGGTCCAGGCGGGGCGGCAGAGGGGCACGCTGCGGGTTGCTGCCCACCCAGTCCCGCCGAGCCCACCGCGCAGCCTCACCCATCTGCCCTCATCCCTGCCGCCCGAACCTGGCTCCCGAGCTCGCTGAGCGGCACCCGCCGCTCCCCCCCAACCCCACCCCCATCTATACCCATCCTCGACCACGCTCCTCCGCACCCGGCGAGTCCACGGTGGTGCCGCCCATGCGCCGCACCGCCTCCCCCAGCTTGGCCACCGCGTCCGCCCCCAGGCCCGGCTCCAGGTAGACGCAGGGGTGTCGCAGCAGGCCCTCCGCCTCCAGCTCCTTGGTGAGTCCGATGAGGATCTCCATGTTCTGTTGGGAGGGAATGCGAGGGTGAGGGAGCATGGGCGAGGGAGGACGGGCGGGTGGGTGGCCCCACATCCCACACCCACCGACCCACATGGCCTCGGCCGCTGCGCCGGCCACTGGGCCGCTGCTGCCCACCTCGCTGGGTCCCCCATCCCACACACGCGACCATACGCACGCCCAACGTGTCACCACCACCTCAAAGGGCCCCGTGCGTGTTACTAAATTGCTGACCCGGCCCTCCTTTTTCGTTCCCCGGCCCCTTGGGCGCCCGCACCTCCTTGCGCTTGGCGGGGTTGGGCCAGTCAATCTTGCGCAGGTCGCGGGCGGCCATAATGTCATCGCATTTGACCGCCAGCACGAACAGCGGGCCGCCGGGCGACAGGTCGCGCAGCAGCGCGACCGGCAGCTTGGGCTGGCGCTTGAAGTTGGACTGGCGAGGGCCGGCGGGGGCGGAGAGGGGGGCGAGGGCGAAGGCCGGGCGTGGGTGGGCAGGGTGACTGGGTCCCTTGCATGAGCCGCCGTCCCACATGCACCGCGCGGGCGGCCGGCCGCAGCCAGGGGGGCGGCTCACACCGCGGCGGCCGGCCGTCCATGCCGTCGCCCCCGGCGAGTACCCTGTGCGCGGCGGCATGCTGTTTGGGCGCCGTGTGGGCCGACCCACTTGGCGCCGACCCGGCCGCGCTGCCGCCAAGGGGTCTGGCCGAGTGCATCGACTTTGGCCCGGCGACCCCAGCGGCAAGCGGCCCGGATGATTCCCGCTGCCTCCTGTAATTGCCCTCCCGCTGCCTCCTGTGATTGCCCCTAGCAACGTGGCTGCGGCACCCCCGACGCTGTCGAGCAACAACCCAGGACCAGGCAAGGCGCGTGGCCTGCCCCTCGCGGGTGGGTGCCCAGCCCGGCAGCGCAAGGGCGCTGCGTCCTTCCCGTTCTGCCTACGTCTTACACACTTGGGCTCGCACCCTCTCGCAGGGCAGCGGCTGATCGCCCCAGGACAGCCCAACCAAGCGGCGCGCACGCCAGCCGCAGCCGCCGCGGCCGCACCTCCTTGCCCAGGGTGTCCTCCTGGAACTGCATGAGCTGCACGATGAACGTTGCGAGCTTCTTGGCGTCAAAGCCAGCCTAAAGCAAGGCGAGTCGGCCGGCAAGGGACATGGAGTTGTGCCACGGAACGGGGCTGGCGTCGCGAGGGCGCCCTTTGACCCCCTCCCCCGCGGCGGCCGCGCGGCGGGTCCCCAGCCACCCTAGGCAAGCACGCCGGCCCATGACGCACGTCCGGAATCTCCTCGTCCAGCTGCTGCACCACTGGCTCCAGCTTGGCAAGGTACTCGGCATCCTGTGGAGCGACCGAGGCGATCGAGCTCAGTCGGAGTCGACAACCGCCGTGCACGACGGCCCCCAAGCGAGCAGATCATATGGCTTAGCCGTCGAGCTCCACTGCCCAGAGGCTGCGCTGCGCCAGCTGCTGACCTCGTAATCCTTGGGGAGGACCTTGCCATTCCGCTTGCCGATGGTATCCATGGCTACTACGGCTACAGCAGTCGCAGCCGGTCTGTGTGTCGCGGGACCTAGCCGAAAGTCAGCATGTGCATTCTTGGTGGACGCGAGAGCGAGTGCGGTTGACTATGTACAGAGTAATGTGGTATTGGTGGCCATCGAGCACCGCCCAACATTGCCACCCAGGCTGCATGCAGCCGCGGATGCAAAACACACACGCTTGCCCGCCGTCCGCCGCCGACCCTCCTTCTACGCCCTTGGGGGTATGCCAAACCTGACCAGGTCAGATAGCCAGCAGCATGGCATCGGCATATTATTAACAAGGAATCGATCAAACCGGAAGCTTAGAGGATACCCCCTATGGCACCGCAGGTCGCGCATGTCCTGATGGGAAGCAAGGAGCGGCGTCCCCCACGCCCGCGGACTTCCGACTTGCCAGCCTCCACTGCCGTCTACTGCTCCTTAATTACAGACTCAGGTCTAGTCCAGAACATAGCCTTGCATGTCACCCCCACAACAGTCCTCGTGCTCGTGTTCGCCATCGCCAGGCTGCCACCTGCCAACACGCACAACCCCAAGCAACCCAGCAGGCACATATATGCCTTACAAAACATTACCAATGGTCATTGCAAAAGGGCGACGTAATAACGCTCTGGATTATTGAACCCGCCGCATGCCTGCATGCTGCGACCCCCCGCACCGCCTAACAGCCAAAGCGTCCGGCCTCCTCCCCCTGTCGAGCCATCAACATCATCAATCTCATCATCACTTCATGACAGCTACCGATGTACACGGCAGCCTGTCGCGCACACATGCGTACCAGTGCTGGTGCTAGCACAGCAGTTGGCCTCCCGGCGGCCCGGCAACAAACGAAGCCGCCTCGCGCATCGCCTTCCGGCAGCCAGCCGACCACAGCGCTCCTGTCCAGCGACAGGCATCCATACCCTCCTGTCCGCGCCCACATGCGGCAACCCGGGGCAACCACCACCACCCTAGCGTCACCCCAACCCCAGGTGTGCAACCGCACGATCCACTGAGGGACACCACTCGCCCTGCATGCTCTGCCTCATGGCGCTCCCTGTGAGCACAAGGCGCAGCCGCCCCGCCCAGGCAGCCCCAGGGGCACCCCGGCCCCCCCCCCCACGTAACGGGCCCCCGCCACGCCACCACCTCCATGCGCTGCGGTTCCCCCAGCACGCCCGACCCCTCGCCCTCCTGCGGTGCCCCGTGGGCGGACGGCCGAGCGAAGGCAGCCACACCGCCGCGAGGGGCTTTCAGTGATGAACCAGCGAGGGGCGCGAGGCTCCGCGCCCCGCTCGCGCTCGTCGCCCCATGGACCCCTGCCGCCCCCTGCTCCTTGTGCTCCTGGTCCTCCGGCACCCTGCTGCACCTCAGGCGGCCACCCTGCCCGCCCGGTAGAGGATCTCGGGGGTGCCGTCGCAGTAGTAGGTGCTGAGCATGCCGTTGGCGGGCCACACGCTGGGGAGGGGCATAAGGAAGTGCAGGGCAGGGAGGGGACAGGGAGGGGACAGGGAAGGGAGGGCAGCTCGGCAAGCAGGCTCTGTGGCATGTTTGCATCAGCCGTACGCTCCTGCCTGCCGCCCTCTCGCGCTCCGTGTTTGCCGTCGCAGGCCCTGGAGTGCCGCCGGCGCAGGGCCCTAGCGAGGCCCTCCTGCCTTCCTGCCGGACCAGCGCAACCGCCCCGGCAGCGGCTGCCGGCCCCAGCCGCCCTCCAGCGCCCGACCCCAGCGTCCAGATCTCAGCCCCGCCCATACGCCAGTCCCACGCAACTCAACGCACGATATGTCAAATAACCTGAACGCCCTGCGCGCCCTCTGCTGGCCCGCCGGCCAGGCTGCCTCACCAGGCAGTGTCGTAGAAGGTGCTGAAGCCCCACTCAAAGGGCAGCACGGCGCCGGGCGGCGGCACGCCCGAGACGTCCTCCGCGCTGAAGAAATTGATCAGCTGCCGCGGCTGTGGGCGCGGGCGGGTATGGCAGCGGGCCCGGGAACGGAGCTCAGATCAACCACCCAGGCAGCAGCATTCGGTCTTAACGTCGACCAGCACCTAGCTGTACCAATGGCACGCGGCTGCCTGTGGATGTAATCCCTCGCCGCGCCCCCGGCTGCGCCCTTGACCGGCCCCGCACGCCCTCACATTCGATGGGCTGCAGACCGCCAGCCGCACATCGGCTCCGGTCTGCGCCAGGGGCACCTGCATGCACAGGCTGCTGTTGGCGCGCGGGCTGAGCGTCCACTGGCTGCCCACCGGCCGCAGGCGCCACAGCTGGCAAAGGGCGGGTAGGCGGCGGGCGGGAGGGTCAGGCGCAGGCGAGGGAGAGCCAGCAGTGGGACAGGGGCCCGGGGCTAGGGGCCCGAGGCATCATTACCAGCGGAGGAGTCGCGCTTCCTACGCGACAGGGGGTACTGCCGGCCGGCCGGCCCGGCCCTGCCCAGGCCGGGCCTCGTCTGTGCGGCGCGAAGATCACGGCCCCGGCGCCGGCACCCGTTTGCTTGCCTGCAGGTCCGACGGCCCGCCTGCTGCCTGCAGTGCGTGTCCCACGCGTGCGTCGACGGTTGCGGATGGCACCGTGATCAGGGTGCCGTACCGGTGGTCCATCAGGTAGAGCCAGGCGACGGAGGCGGGGGTGGCTGCGGCCGGATGCAGGGGCCGGGGATGGCAGGAGGCAGGGTGGGCAGGGCCACGAACAACATATACAGTCGTACTTGTCGTACTTGTCGTATAGGTACGAGCGGTTTCAGGGGTCTCTGTGTGTGTGTTAGGCCAACAGCTCAGCGCCGTCTCTAGCTGGCTAGCGCCCAAGCAACAAGAGGGGGTCGCCATTCATCGGCAGTGGCCGGCTGGACAAGTCTAGTTGCGGCGCTGGCTTGCTAGCTAGGCGGCGGCGCTGGCTCACGTGGCGGCGGGCTGGCGCCCTGCAGCGTGAACAGCACCGAGTTGGGCGCGGTGCTGGCGCAGGCTCTGCCCTGCAGCGCGCCGCCGTAGAGCCAGGCGCCGAGCTGCGTCAGCTTGTAGGCGTTGAAGCCCTGCGGCGGTGCATTGGGTTGGGTGCACACACGCACAACTACGTATCGAGCATCGTGGGTGCCGCGCATGCCTCTTTTTAGGGAGAGCCATGCACCCATGCGCAGCTGGGACAGGTTCATGCAAGGTACGAAGGATGGAAGCTCACCAGGCACAGGCCGTCGTTGGCCTGGATCCAGAAGCTTCGCAGGGCAGGCAGGCAGGCAGCAGTGGTTGGTCAGGAACAGGAGTTTGGCGATGGGCGGGAAGGAGAGGAGAGCAAGGTCCTCCCCGGCCAGCAGGGCAAGGATGGGCGAGGGCAGTGTGCGCGCCGGAGGCCTGGTGGCCGGCGGCGTGCCACATGGCGATGTACGGTTGTGGTACGGCATGGCGCTGTATGGCAGGTTTGGGCCAAGTGATGCACGCAGGCGGCAGCTAGCGCGGAGCTGGAAATTCAATGTGTGGTGTGTGGTGTGTGATCTTGGGCTCGCTCAACGCTCGGCGCAACGCACTGCGGCGCGCGCAACGCACCTGGCGGCCTCGGGTACGTACACGAGCCGGAACAGCTGCGCCGGCAGGGGATGGGGCGAGCAGCACAGCAGGCCGCGGCCTGATCAGCCAGCATGGAGCAAGCAGGTCGGCGGCAGGTAGCGGCTCCTGGCGGCCCCTGGCTCCTTGCTCGTCCCCAGCCACATCTCCGTGCCGCCTGGGCATGGGGCCGGCGCTGCTGGCTGCTGGCTAGGCGGGCAACACGCACGACAGCCCCCGGCTACCGCACCACAGGTGCCGGCCCCATCGATATCAGCCACGCCGCCCGGAAGCCCCACCCAGGCGCGCTGCTCTGCGCTATTCCCATACCCCAACCTGCGCCCTCCCTGCCTCCCCCCACCTGGCTGCCGCGTCCGCCATAATCAGAGTTGCAGTCGGCGTACACCACGTTTCTGTCGCCGTAAAGGTCGGCGGTCGGTGGCAGCTTCAGGCACTTGCGCAGCCCCGAGAGCCGCTCGCGCAGCCGGAACCAGCCGTTGCCTGCGGCCATCAGGCACGCCATGCACACAGGGGGGCACCGGGCAGCCAGCGAGCCACCGAGCTGAGCTGACGTTGCGTGCGGCGGGCGTGGCTGCAGGACCAAGGTGGGGGCGGCGCGGTGCCTTACAGCGGCCGTTCGCCAGCAGCTTCCCGGGGCGGCGAGCGGTGCTCTGCGCAGCCGCCTGCCGCCCCTGCCCGCTGCTGCTGCGCTCACCCCTGGCCTCCATGTCGAATCGGATGTGGGGCAGCGGCTGCTCGAACATGGACTCGTTGTACGTCTGGACCGTCGCCTGCACGCGTACGTGCCGCAACGCGCGCACACGGAGCAAGGAGCAGCAGGGCAGAGCAGTACTGGGTTGCCGGGGCTTGTTGATTGGAAAGCGAGTGGGGTTCCACCATAGCCTCCAATGTCAGGGGTTAGGGAGGGGCAGTCCGTAGTGGCAACCTCCGGGGCTTGCGCCTTGGGTGCTGCGGCAACCCCGCAGGACGCACGTGTGGGCCCGTAGACGATCGGCACCTGATGCGTCACGGGGGGCGCTCTACCCGCTCGCTGCCTCGGGCGCGGCTAGGCGGGTCACGGGCTCTTGACTTCACTGACGGCTTGATCCCCGTTGCATAGGCGCATGGATTCCCACGCGCCGCCAGCCGATGCGCCAGCAGCGCTCCTGCCCGGCCGCTTCGCTACAGGTGCGGTGCCCACCCGAAGGCCTGTGATGGTGCCGCTGGTGGCAGGCGGCAGCCCCACAGCGCTACGGGGCCTGGCCTTGGGCAGCAGCATCACCGGGTTGTGCAGCTCTGCGGGGTGAGTGTGAGGAGCGGCAAGGGCAAGCGGGGGCTGAGGCCGGCGGGGCGGATGAGCTGCAGCGCCGGCATGCGCTGTGGGCGGCAGCCGCCAGCCGGTCAGCTGGCGTGCGCGCGGGAGTGGAATGGAGCAGCGGCAGCCCGGCGTTACGGCTGAGGGGCCGTCGCGGCCGAGCACGCGGGCGGCGGGCCGTGTCCGAGCGCTGCGTCTTCCGTGCGGCGCTGCTGCGCGGGCATCTCGGTCATCTATCGCGGCCACGTGGCGCGAGGCGGGGCCCCTGCGACAAAGGCCCTGCGTGGCACAAGGCGGGGGCTGCGAACAAGGCCCTGCGGCGCCGCGTGCGATCGTGTGGTTCGGTCCGGGCCGGAGCCTGGCGCCGCGATGGCCGCATGTCAGACCACAAGCACGCACCGCCGTAGCAGCCGCCGTCGTGGCCGTCGGGCTGGCTATAGGGCACGTAGGAGTTGTATTGATTGTTGCAGGTGCAGGTTCCCGAGTTCAAGTCGCAGGGGACTGCGGGTCATGGGGGTTACGCATGGGCGGGGCGGGGCGGGAGGCTGTCAAGCAACGGCTGCCGAAGCCCCGGGGCCCCGCAGCGCACAGCGGCGGGGTCTCGAGGCGAGCAGAAACGGCGGCCAACGGCCCGCGGCAATAGCCTCGCCTAGCTACGGCGCATTCGGCAGCCGGCCGGGCACCCACCCGTGAACCCCGTGAAGCGCACGCAGGACTTGGTGGCGGCGTTGTAGCGCGTGTTGAGTGGGCAAACGCAGGTGCGCGAGGGCGGGCTCGTGGCGTTGTTCACCTCACACCGGGCCACAGAGCCGCAGCTGCGAGGCGGCAGAGCATGGCGGGGCGTGGCAGGGCGGCGGGTGGGACAGGGACAGGGCGCAATGGAGGTGTGGGGCAGCACCCATGCGCGGGCAGGCAGGGATGGGCCGTAAGGAGAGCCACGCTGGGGCCCCAGGTGAGTTACGGCGCTGTGCCGGTGCTGCACCAGCAACCCGGCGGTGCGAGCACATCTGCCCTCGGGCTCGGGCAGCCCCGACCGTGCCCTGCTCGTCATCCCCGCATGCCCGGCGCCTGCGACTCACGGGGTCCCGGCGCACGGGCTCGTATCTGCGGGGCGGCGGGCAGGGGGCGGGCTGCCTTGCGGCTAGCTGGCGGGCAGGGGGCGGGCTGCCTTGCGGCTAGCTGGCGGGCAGGGGGCGGGCTGCCTTGCGGCTAGCTGGCCAACAGGGGGCGGGCTGCCTTGCGGCCAGCTGGCCAACAGGGGGCGGGCTGCCTTGCGGCCAGCTGGCGGGCTCAAACCCTTACTTGAGCAGCGGGGCCCGCACGCACGCGGGCTGCCTGGCGCCTGGCTCAGGCAGCATGCGGCTGTCGTGCGGTGCCGTACACATGCGTACGGCGTGCGGTTACATACCCCAGCCACCCACGCACCCTTTACGCAGGCGTTGAGCGAGGCGTTGTACACATGCATAGTATTGGCGCAGCCGCAGGTGACGGACCCGGGCCCCGTGGTGGTGCAGGTGCCGTTGCCGCAGGAGCCGGGGGCGCACACGTCGGCTGCGAGGGCATGCAGCCGGCGTCAGGTCGGGGGCCGGGAGCGAAATCAGTGAGGCGACAGCAGGACTCCATCTTGGGGCTGGGACGCTGGCAGCGGCTCTGCGAGAGCGGAGCCACAGAGTTACCGGTCGCATAGCAACGGCAGCGCGCGAGCGAGCTGGGCTGGGCGGCGTGCCACCAGCCGGCGAGCCAGCCCTCTGCAACGCGGTGCGCCACGTCAGTCATCACGCACGTGTGCAGTCGTCGAAGGGCGGCGGTATGTAGACCAGCGGCGGGCTGGTGACGGGGCACACGCAGCGATAGGCCCCGGCCAGGTTCTTGCACGCCGAGGAGCCGCCGCAAGGCGCGTTAGCAGACATGCACCTGGGAGGGGCGGGAAGCAGGCAGGCAAGGGGTTGGGCAGGGGACAGCAAAAGGCAGGCAATGGCGCGGCGCATGAACAGCTAAGAGGACGCAGTCGCTGGGGTCGGTGTCCCTCGCGGCAGCGATGGAGCGACGCCAGGCCGGGTGCGGCCCGACCAGGCACACGTGGCTGCTGCGCCGGGCACCCGAGCGCGAGTGAGGCGGCGGTAGGTGTTGGCCGGGCGCGGCAGGACCGTCAATCGTGCGCGAAGCGACTCACTCGTCCAGGTCTGGCGGTCGGAGGGTGGGAGCGAGGGCACGCAGGCAATGCAGGGCAGGGGCAGGGGCAGGGGCAGGGGCAGGGGCAGGGGC